>JAULBS010091007.1:0-17424 GCA_032355785.1 Symmetromphalus regularis | reverse complement strand
CCCCAGTTATCTAGAACATTTGAAGTTCATATAGAATATAAAAATATGTTTGAAATGTTGTCTGTTTGTTACAGGTTTAATGGTGAAAATGATCTTCCATGTTTGATACCCTTAGGGATAATTAAACCCCACTTATCTAGAACATTTGAAGTTCATATAGAATATAAAAATATGTTTGAAATGTTGTCTGTTTGTTTCAGGTTTAATGGTGATGAAAATGATCTTCCATGTTTGATACCCTTAGGGATAATTAAACCCCAGTTATCTAGAACATTTGAAGTTCATATAGAATATAAAAATATGTTTGAAATGTTGTCTGTTTGTTACAGGTTTAATGGTGATGAAAATGATCTTCCATGGGAGCTGACTGTAGATTCCTACCCAGTTCTGATTTTCTTCCCAGCAGGAAGGTTAGTGATTACATGTGTACAAAATGTTTACCATTCTTTTAAATAACACAGGCTGAGAGAGGCAGTATCAAAACTATGGTATAAAATAGTGAGATGACTTTGATATATATACATGTACACACACTTATACCATATGTACATTATTACATTTTTACAAGAAATTTATTTAAATATTTTCAGTTTATTTTTAACATAGTCTTATTTATTAAATAGTATATTATATATAAAAAAATTTCACTATATTGTATAGTTTAATGTGTTAGATCAGCTCTTTACACTGATTTTTTACTCAAGTTTTTATATTAACCATGGTAGGACCCCTAATAGCTGACATATTTTTTTTCAGCCTGTATTACAATAGTTTTTATATCGACATGATAACACTTTTAATCACCATATTTTTAAATTATTAATGACACCAGAAACAAAGAAACAATGATTTCAGTAGCAGTAAAAACAAGCATGCAAGGCTTCTGCATCAGAAATGTTATCTGACTAGAGTTACTTCCTCATAATGCAGTCTTGAGGAATTTAAATCTACACTAGCTACATTTGTATATTTTTATCATCTTACTAAGCTTTTTTGTGAAACCAGAATGTTTCGTTAGAAGCATTTTTATGTTGGCCATTTCATTTCTTTGCCCCAGAAGAGCAAATGAGGCAACTAGAATTTTTAACACTTCTGTGAATGGTACTTCTTTGTTTCACTCAACATTCAAGGTGGCAGCTTTCAGTGGTATCTCAGTTTTAAACTGTATTTATCTCCATTTTAATACAGCTTGGATGGCATGTGTCGGCAGTAATACGCTCCGTGAATAAATTATTCTGAGGTTGGGGGGAGAGATCTAACTGCATTGGTAGAACATTCATGTGATGTGATTTGGTTGTATGACCAAACACTCACTAGACACATGGTTGGGTTTTTAATATCCATGGATTGCATAAAGGTGGTGATATCTGCTATCCTGTCTGTGAGAATCTGCATATAATAGTCCAGGCCCATACGCAGGATTTTCTTTAGGGGGGTCCATTTGTGAATGCCTGAAGTGGATATCCAGGTTTTATTTTCGTTTTTAATGTTATTCTAGTAAATTAGCGTTAATCCAAATTTGCATTTACGGACCTCGACAGGTTTAGGGCGGTGTGTGTGCACCCCCCTGCATACGGCCCTGTAGTCCCTTACTCTTGTTGGAAAACAATGGGTTTCTTTTGAAGAGAACGTGTCAGAATTACAAAATGTTTCGTCCAATAGGTGATGACTAATAAATCAAATGTGCTCCATAAATTAAAAAATATACTGAACAGCAAAAGAAAAGCAAGTTTAATGTGCAATATTTGATTGAATAAAAGTTAACCATATTTTGAGTTTGGCAGTTTTGCTTGCTGGAGGCATGTTAAGAGAATTGTAAAGCGTGTTTTTATTAAACTAGATGTGAACAAACATTTGCATTTGTTTTGCTGTTCAATATATATATATTTTTGGTGGAAATGTAGTTTGATATGGAAAAGATTCCTGGGCCTGTTTGACTATTTTCTATTCAAAAGTTTTCAACAAAACTTCCTGAGTGCAAAACTATTTTTTTACCTTTCTTACTGCATGCTTAACATGCTATGTGACAAAACTTAGAAAACTGTGACACAGTTACAAGCCAGCTCAGTGGGTAACAGTACAACTGACCCTGGTATTGCAGTAGTGTAGATATCAGACTCACAGCTGCTTTGTACTGGGATAAAATCTCAGTCGAGGCATTGGATTTTTAATCTCAGTATTGGTTCCAACCCAGAGTGAGAGTTCAAGGCTCAGTGAGTAGGTGTATACAACTTATACTGACCAGTGGTCAACAGCTGGTTTCATCTGTCCTACTAGCACTAACCTGTGTTCTGGACAGGCAGCACAGGATGCTGAGTAATGTGCCTTTGACAGTGTGCTTGAACCTTAGTTGGATATCAACATGGAAATAAGTATGACCAACCAAATAAAAAGAGTAGTCCAGATGAAGCAGTGGATTTCTTCTGTAGAGCAAGTAGCATAATCACCATTGATTATTGTCTAATAGCCGCAGTGACTGTAACTTCAATCAGAACACAAAGTGCTAACTGTTGAATACATGAATATAATTAGTGATATCAGTTAATTCATACAACTAACTTAAACTGTTGACAGTGCAGTATTTAACACCACCAGATCAGATTGACGGTGGAAAGTACGTATTGTATAATCCACCAATCAACGCAGCGTGAACCATGATGTTATGATGAACATTACCAACCCTTCCTGCTTATCTCTGTACCACTCTCTCCACTGTCCTATCAGCCCTATCTAACATATATTTTAGCTTTTATTACACTTTGTGATGTTTTCAAATCTTTCTCATTTTGTAAACTGCCTCTGTGGATTGGTTTTCGTTTCATACGGTGGTCTGTAGGAGATGTATCGTGTTGCGATCGCTACATCAGAAGTGCTTCGTGTTTCTGATGTTCGGTTAACGCTGATTGCCTAATTAGTCAGAAGCTGAGATGTCACGTTGGGTTATATCATTGTTGTGCTTTATGCCTAATAGAGGCTTTTATCTTAACTATTTTGTGACTGTGTGCATAATTGCAATCATTTGCCTAACCAGTTTATTACTGGTGGTGGACGAGGGTTACTAAAAAAAGGAATGCTTGTTTAACAACATTAGGTAACAGCTGATTTTGGTTGTCAATTCACAGTGTTTGATTTCATCTCTGGAAATTTTTTAAATTTTAATTATTTGTTCAGTTTATTTGGCTAACTGAAACTGAATTTGGCTACAAATTTTTTGACCAAATTAGCCAAATTGCTAATGAATTTTACAGTCCAGCTTAAACCCTGTTATCTGATAGCTTAATTCAACCAGCAGTTAAAAATAGTGATGCCTCCAATTAGGAAAATTGTCTCCATTTTTCTTTCTACATGTATTTTCTTTCTCTCACTCTCTCTTTTTTTTTGAGCCCTCATTGAGACATTTGAAGATGCTGTGAGCATATTGCTTTGTGTCATCAGAGATGTCCGAGTATTATCTGTCATAATTGTTGCAGAAAGAGCGAGTAGCTGTCGCCATCCATCAGCAAGACATGTTACAAATAACGTGGGCTTATTTAAGAACGGTTCCCGTGGTGTGCGGGTTGAGTGATCCATGGGAAAGTAGTTACTGTGATTACCAAACTATTGATAGAGGGAGAAGGTTTTCCTGGCAAACAGCAGAAATCCGTTAGGAAATGAATGGGAGTGCTCACACAGAACGCAATAGTGCAGTGGTTTTTGTCGAAGTTACTCTTTTTTTTCATTCACGTACAAGGTTTAACGATTTTATCAGTTTAGTTTTTCATTTTGTTGTAAGTGGCAGTTATTTAGATTCAGTGTAAAATGTATTGTGTTTACGAAGAATTTCATTAAAAAGCTCTTTAAGTGATTGGAAATTTGAATACAGGTCATTGATAAAACACAAACTGCTTGTTTGTCCGATCAACCTTGAAAGTGATAGTGTGAAAGTGGGTTAAAAAATAACATTTGTTTTCTAACTGTCTCTGTGTGATTTATCATTTTGGCTAGCTGGAATTTAGTCTGGAAATATTTTTTATTGTTATTATTATTATTTTTTAATTTTAATTTTTTTTTATATATATATATTTTTTTTTATATATTTATTTATTTTATATACAGTATAACCTCGATTTACTTCAAAAAAGTAGCAGTACAAGACAAAAACCGCTCTGATGATCACATGACAGTAATGTTTGGTGGCGCATGCTTGGCACCCTCAGTTTAACGCCAACTCGATATTCAAAATCATATTGGTACGACAGTAGGCGGTAAATTGAGGTTATACTGTATTTAATTTTTTAATATTATTAATATTATATTTTAAAAATATTAATATGTTATTATTTATTTATTTGTTTAATCTTTTTTTGTCAGAATGACATCAGTTTGTGCCAACCATTAGAAAATGTCATGTCATGCAGTTTAATTAAAATATATTGTTTAGGTTTTGTAGTATTACACATTTTACTTAATTCAGCCCTATTTATAGAATATACATGTACACGATCTAAAGTTGACTTCACATAGAAATATGGGTTTTTAGTTAGTTCATAAAACACAAGCTGCACTGAGTTGATTTTACATTTAACATTGTTGATTTTCACTCAGTTATAACATGAACGTCGGACAAAATGTTATGTCGAGCTGTTTATTTTCATACATGTAAAGTAAAGTTTGTTTGATTTAATGACACCTCTAGAGCACATTGATTTTTATCTTGGATGTCATGCATATGGTCATTCTGACATATGTCTTTAGAGGAAACCCGCTGCTGCCACATAGGCTACTCCTACTAATAAACAGTAAGGGAACTTTTATATGCACCGTCCCACAGACAGGACAGCACATGCCACAGCTTTTGATAACCAGTTGTGGACCACTGGTTGGAACGGAAAATAGCCCACACTGCAAATGGGTCCACTGAGAAGGATATCAAGCAGACGCTACCATTTGAGCTAGATCCCACTCCATTTCCATACGTGAGCCCTATGTCAGGAAAGTATTTGCAACATTCCTGTCTTGTAGTAAATCAGAGGATTTTGTATGTACTGTCCTGTCAATTGAAAATGCATATAAAAGGAATCTTGCTGTTTATTAAAAGAATAGCTTATGCAGTGACTGGGTTTCTTCTGTAGACCAGGTGTTGCAAATACTATATAGCGCTGATTAAACATGATAAAAGTGTAATTAAGAAACATTCCTTAATAGATGTATCCTCTTAATAAAGGTGTCTGATTAATGAGGGTGCCCTCTTAATATAGGTGTCTCATTTAGTAGGTTTGACTATAGTTTATAAGTTATGCAGATATAAACGTGACCTAAAACGTTTAGCAAAACCAGTGATATTTAGTAAGGGTTTCACATTTATAATTATGTTAAATGATGGATGTTTCTAATCCGATATGATTTAAATAAATAATAAATTAATGTTTTCATCAATTTGCAAGAGTTATAACATCTGTTAAACTTTTACGTTTGAGTATACTAGCAATTAATGTTCTTTTACCCATGTGATGTATTTTCTCTAGTTTTAAATAAATCTAGCCAGCAGCCATTTTGTAATGGTTTCCCAAGAGACGTGATAACGTCTCAGTTTTTCCTATTACTTACAATGTGCACTGACTCAGTGCAATTCCTGCCAATTAATCTTTCATCTAATTTTTTTGTCTATAAACAATGATTTTTTTTTTCTTAAGAGAAATCAATAAATTTTTGGATCTTGTAAACTTGTGAACCAGTACGATGTATATGGGTTGTGATTGCTGATGTTTTTGTAGTTTTGATCGTATTTGATAAATTCTCTCTGAATCAATATGAGGTTTTCATGCATATACAAATGAAAGTATTATTTGTTTAAAGATACCTCTGCACATTGTTTATTCAGCAGCTATTAGATGGTCTTGATAGGAAACTCACCACCACCAGATTTGGTTGTCATAACTCATATACTCACTCAACTAAAAAGGATATGTAGAAGTTACATTTATTGAATGCAATACTTATGGTACACCCTGAAATTGTTTTTAGGTGAGACTTTTAGCAATAAATATCCCCCAGATATTGTTTTTATGTGAGACATTTAGCAAAACATATGCCCCTGAAATTGTTTTTGGTGAGAAATGTTGCTATACATATCTCCCTGAAATTGTTTTTAGGTGAGAAATGTTACTATACATATCTCCCTGAAATTGTTTTTAGGTGAAAAATGTTGCTATACGTATCTCCCTGAAATAGTTTTTAGGTGAGAAATGTTGCTGTACATATCCTCCTGAAATAGTTTTTAGGTGAGAAATGTTGCTGTACATATCCTCCTGAAATTGTTTTTACGTGAGACATTGAGCAATACATATCCCTCCTGAAATTGTTTTAGGTGAGAAATTTAGCAAAACACATCCCTCTGAAATTGTTTTTATGTGAGAAATTTAGCTAAACATATCACCCTGAAATTGTTTTTATGTGAGAAATTTAGCTAAACATATCACCCTGAAATTGTTTTTATATGAGAAATTTAGCTAAACATATACCCCTGAAATTGTTTTTATATGAGACATTTAGCTAAACATATCCCCTGAAATTGTTTTTACTTGAGACATATAGCAAAACATACCCCCTGAAATTGTTTTTATGTGAAACATTTAACTAAACATACCCCCTGAAATTGTTTTTATGTGAAACATTTAACTAAACATATCCCCTGAAATTGTTTTTATATGAGACATATAGCAAAACATACCCCCTGAAATTGTTTTTATGTGAAACATTTAACTAAACATATCCCCCTGAGATTTTTGTTTTGTTGATACACTTACATATGTAATGGTGCAGAATTGATATTCTTAAGATGTGTGTTTTGTTATTTGATAAATTGCCAGTGAGTCAACATGATGGGTATTGGTTTGCTAGTTGAGGTTCGTCTGTACGACTTGAACGATGAATTCATCAAGGTTAATCACGTGTCTGTTGGGACTCTGCTGGTGAAGAACAAATTTGGCAGACAATCCTCAAGCGGTTTGTGAAAATATTTTGTAAAATGGAAGGCTGCAGCAGTTTAATGGATAATGGGTCACTTGGGAAGATTTGTTTAAAATCACGAAGATGCTGATAGATTTTCTCTCTCGATCTTTCATAATTCTGATGAAAAAACATTTGTTGTATTTTTTTAAAGATGACATTTCTGTACTAATTGTATTAGTTCATGGTATGAATTGTTAAACAGATTTTTAGACATGTTTGACTTGAATGTACATAAAAAATATTATTGCATTTAGTAATTTCTATATTCTATGTACCATGCTGTGAATTTTCAGATGGTTTAAAAAATTATATTGAGAAGTTTGGAATAAATCTTAATCCTTGAATTTTTTTTTTTTTTTTAAAGAAATTTGAAAATTTGCTTTCTTTGTTTATAGTGGCAATGTTCTTCTCGTATTCATCAAAAACTCAACATACACAAAGACTGAACCCCCTGCCCTCCCCACACACACTTCTTCAGCTTAAGTCAATTCCAAATGACACTCAATTTACTGAAGAAAAATAAACTGTTCCTTTCAGGTTTGAGATACATTCTGTAAAATGATTGAGATTTGTAACATTGAGATTTTTTTAATTTATGGAAGCACCTCTGGAGCCACCCAATGAATCATATCTTTTGTGTAGAATATAGTGATGTTTTTTTGCGACGAGTCAATTGAATTGCTATGATGTATGAGAGTGCCGCCAATGAAGCCTTCAGCACTTTTGAGACTTTCCTCCCTGATTTATTTGTCAGTTAATAATAATGCATTGCTACTTTAGCGTCTGGAAAATGGTAGCAGATCTTTTTCTGGCTTCACCAGGGAATTGTGTTTTCACAGCTCACATAATACTGTCTCAACATCTTCAAACTGATGATGGCTTTGTTGGAGGTTTTTTTAAGAATAGAAAAAGTGTAATGCAATAATTTTTATTAAACAAAAACATGAAGGATAAAATTATAATAGAATGAAGTGTTCATTGATCTTGACACTTGGTTCAAATACAGTAAGTGGACTCTTCAAACTGGCATTTTTATTTACACACCATTGAGTGACACACGAGTGGTCATCCATAATGTATGTCACACTTGATGTGGTGGGGTGGGGTGGGGGGTAGAAAAGCCTGATCCAATATTAAATGAGGATGATATCTCTGGGCCAATGTTATGTCTAGCTGTATTGGGAATTGTGCACATCAGATGGAGTTTTGTGAAAACACTCTCAACTAGGTTGTTAAGCAGCTTTTGTGATATATTTCAAAAAGTATGTTACAACCGAATTGAAAATTCAGGTACATTTCTGCAGCAGTCTTAATTGAAAAGCCATTGCTGCTGCATATTAGAATATTGCAAAATTAAGAAATCTAATCCTAAAATGATTAAATAGTGATACTGTCATAGCCAGAGCGAGGTCATGGTGACCATGGCCCCTTCATAAGACTTTTTTTTTTCCTCACCTCTTTTATATCTGCCTTATTATTAATGCTTTTGGAGAAGGTGCTTAGTACCTTCTAAATAAAAATTCTCTTCCCCAAAATCCTGTTTGTCAGTAAATGGTAGTGTTTTGTAAAAATGAACATAACTAAAGGAAGTACTCACAAACTTCATGTTGTGTCATACTGAGAAAAAGAATGTTTTTTTCAATTTCTAGTACATGAGTCTTTGTGATCCAGTGGTAGAACATCGAACTCTCAAGCTGAAGACAGTGGTTCAAACCCCATAGGAGGCTGGCTCACACATGACTATGTGTCAGAATAACCCATGTTTGATGTTCAATAGCCGATGATTAGTAAATCAATTTATTCTAGTGATGTCATTAAAGAAACAAAAAAAGAAGAAAAAGCATAATAGTATACAATTTCCATAGGGTGGGGATTTTAGACAATTTTGAATAAACAGTTATAAGAGTACCAGTCAGTAATTACATCAAACATATTGTCTATGTGGTTATCTCCACGTATACAAGTAGTGCACACAGCAAGCGAAACCCTTTACAACAGATGTTAGTGGGTCTCCAGAACACACAAATATAGCATGACATACATGTACTTTGTAGAAACCTCCACCCAAGACATACACATACCAGTCAGTAATTACATCAAACATATTGTCTATGTGGTTATCTCCACGTATACAAGTAGTGCACACAGCAAGCAAAACACTTTACAACAGATGTTAGTTGGTCTCCAGAACACACAAATATAGCATGACATACATGTACTTTGTAGAAACCTCCACCCAAGACATACACACAGTACCACAACTAAAACTAATTAGATATTCTTTCTAAACCAGCACATTTATTAAATGAATTGACTATTATTATAAAATATTATTATGTACAACTTAATGTGGGTTTTTTCACCAAAGTTTCAGACATGCTCATCATGAGCATAAATCCATCCTCGAGGGCCTTTAATGATACATGTTACGTTATAACCTCCATTTTATACATTTTCTGTTACTTCCCATCGGCTACTTCTATGTTTATGTTTGTTTTTATCAAGTGTTACTATTGGACAAATTTAAATTGCTCACAACACCAGAGGCAATGTTAAAACCTTCATTTCAGTGATATCCTACAGCCATTCCTTTAGTTGATCCAGATGAAGAGTTAATTTTTGTACAATATCAGAAACAGAGCTGCAAAGCCTATGGGTATCTTGTTTGTAATTACACTGCTTGTTGTCTTCCGGCAGTAATTTTCCACTACATGTATTCAGACACAGACGTGATTGATTCTTTACTTTGGCTGTCAAGCGATTGTTATTTTTTTACTCATACATTGTGTTTATTTTTCAGAAAAGCCGACAGCATTGTCTTTCCTGAAACTGTTGAGATGTCTCTGCCAAATTTAATCCGGTTCGTCCTTCAGCATTCGAATCATGAGCTTCGGGTTCAAACCGCTCTTAGTGTCTGCTCAATCACCTGTATTCACAGAAACCGCGATTACGCAAGGAAATCTAGACGGGAACTGGAGAGAAAACGATGGAGGCTTCAGGGCACCTTGATGCATCTCCTGTCCACTGTCAACGATTCGGATTCTCCTCAGAGAAAATATGCCCAGATTTCTGTTGAGTTTGTCAGCAGACGATTGAAGGAAATTAGCAAGGAAATAACAGACGTTGTAAGGTTGTTGAGTCTTCTAGAGTCGAGCAATGGATCGGAAATTGATCCAATGAAGCTTCAAAAGTTTTTGGAGGAAGATAAACATTTAAAAAGCTATAAACCAGTAAGCTGACCCTGTCTTTAAGTAGTGGTTTAAAGTTATTTATTTATTACAGTAACTGTATATTTCTTAAGATGAAAATAAACATACATATATTATCCTAATGACATACAAATATATTTAAAAAAACAACAACAGTAAGTCATTTACAACTGTCAGCTTTTTCCTATTTGTAAATAGTGGACTTATTTTAGACAACCCTCTTCACTCACAGATACATGTAGGTACATTAAAATGTTATTTTTTGCAGTTGAATGTGTATGACATGTGATAACAATATTCTTAATAACAGTACATGTAGTTGCATAACCATTATGTTAGATTATGCTGGATCTCGTAGTGACGTGGTTAAGCTGTCAGATTGGACTGGTAGGAACAGGGATCTATTTTTACCTCAGTACAGACTCTGTCCCAGTGAGTGCTCGGCAAGGCTTAATGGGTAGGTGTTCCACAACTGTTTTATCAAAGAGTGGTATGAGCTGTCCTGTCTGTTGGAAAGTGCATATAAAAAAAATCTCTTGCTGCTAATCAGGAAGAATACCCACTGTGGTGGCAACAGGTTTCGTCTAAAGACCATGAATCATAAAACACCATATATCTGAAACCTAATATTCTCTGAATAAAAAACATTGTGCTGGGGTGTTGTTTATCTTTCCTTTCCTTTATGTGATGCTGAATGGCAAAACTGTTGATACCAAGTGGCAAATACACATGCTGGCATGTAACAGAATGATTGAAATTTTAATTAAGCATTTAAATTATTATGCATGCACTGAAGCCCTTTCCTCTTTTTGTTTGCTTTCACAAATGGGTAAAGATGACAGTTGTGAATGACTCTCAAAAGCCACACAACAAAGGGATCATTCTTTGAAGAAATATTTGGTTTGATTTCTTTTAAACAATACCATATTTCAACGAGATTTAGAAGATGTTTTGTTTCACTCTTTTATAATAAAATATTGTTTTTAAATATTTAAATGAATTTTAAAAATATTTAATGTTAATAAAAAACATTATAGCACATTTTGTTAATTAGTTTGGTTACAGAAAATATTAGGAAAGGTCAAACAATTGTATAAATATATAAAAAAAAAACATTCTGAGGAAAGAAATATGGATTGCATCAGTAAACTGGACTCTTCTCCCCCTCCACCCCCCATCCAATAATGTTTTGGGGGGCTGGTGAGTGGGATCATTAAGCATATACTAAACATGACGGTGTGATGAATGTGAAGTTGTGTGACTGTTGTAAGCAGATTAAGTGTGATTGAGGACACCTGTATTACTTACATTGTTTACTGTCCGTCAGAGATTGTCTCACACTTTAGACTACATGTATGTCAATGTTACCAAATGACATGATTTAACTTATGATTATGTTAGCTGTATGTGGTATATGCAGTCAAAATGATGTCTTTAATAATATTTCTTTGTATTTTTTAAATATTTACATGTATGGTTTGCTGTTTTTGTGTGATATATTAAAAAAAAGTGAAGTCTTATTGAAATCCTCATTCATTTTAAAGTCACTCATCATGAGTTAATAAGCAATAACAAATACCGCTTTAATACCAATACATAACCTCAATTTACACTGAATTAATTGATGTAACTATTTATTTTACCTGATTTATTTGTATGTTGTACATTTTTGTGTGAAGTGGGCATGGGTTTCATGTTATTTTGTTAATGTGAGATGTATATTAAAATATTTAACCCCAAAGTAATATTTGAGAAATTTCTATTTGATTTTTTACCATTTCTGTGAATTTACATATAAGACCAATATTTTTACAGAATTGTATATGGTTCATTTGTGTGAATTGTGTCATATTATTTTGAATGTGTTAACCCAAAAGACAGATTTTTGTTTTCTAACCATATAATTCAACAAAGATATGCAATTATTTTTTAAAGTATGGTCATTATTATTTATACATGGAATGTCAGGTTACTTGTTCACCTTGAAAACTTAAACAGTCATTTGTATTTTCTAACAGTATGATAATGAAGATATTGTGTGTGAATTCTGTAAATATTATTTAAGATTTATTATGGAATGGGGTATTGTTTTCAACTCAGATAAATTTAAGAATTATTGGTGTTTGTATCCATTTTGTACAGTTTCTGTATGTACATGATTGTACATTCATATTCAGACCAGTATTATACTCACATCACATTTTAGTTTTACTGATCACAATTTAATTGTAAATATTGCCTTAATTCAAAATATAAATTATGAGAATGCTGATGTCGCATTGCACTTGTTCTCCCATCCCCCAATATTGCACGATGAAGTCAAAGATGAAGAACCATTCTTTACTTCATCAACATGTAATCTCTTCTTGACCTGAAGGAGATTACCTTGACTAGACATGACCATTCTTGATCTAGTGTATGCTGATTTGTTGTTAGTTGCTTTTTAAAGATTATTTATCATGTAGAAATTCTAATAGAAAAGGTTTGCTAGTTATGCCCTCAAAAACCAGAATTTTAAACCATTAAAAAAGTGTTATATTCATGATTTCACGATTTATAGGATAACACTCACATTAAAAGTCATTGAGTAACAAGAGCCAACATGAAATATATGTTAACTTGACAAAAACTGTAACATTCACAATCTACATTTAACAGATACTACAGATGACACGAAAAAAAAAACTAAAACAAATAAATGTAGAAGCCTATGCCAACAACATATTAATTTCATTTGATACAGAATCAATAAAATAAGCATCAATTTATATAAGAAGAGATAAAAAATCTTTTTTAAGAATATAACTTCTTTTAATAAACGAACATTACACTGAGATGATTCCTTTCATTTTGAAATTAGATTAGTCCTGTTATAGTTGGAAGGGCAAAGTACGTATTCCCCTTTACAAACTTTCTTTGAAATCACTAAAAAATATATATATATTCATGTTATAAAGATGTTAATGTGTATTTATAAACCTGTTTACAATCATTTTTATCTCATAACATCATCCCAACTGTGAATAAAGTAAAAAACATAATGTGCAATGTGGCAGTAATGTATTTGCATGCTATAAAGAGACTAGTGAGAGAGAATCCATGAGATGTGCAGGGTAAATTGGTTTAATGCGTCCAATGTGATTAGATGGTGCATTGAGCAAATAGCAATTATTTTCATTCATACTTCATAATGTAGATATACCAATCATAAATAGTGTAATTCTTTGAAGGTTCTTGGTGTATGTATTCGGCTCGCTCACATCCTCTTCTCTCGTGGGATGGGTGAAAGTTCATCTTCCCTGTTGCAGTTTATCATTTAATTATTGCCGTTGCCCTTGGGAGAGGTTAATGTTAATGATTTTGTTATGATAAATGTTTGTATTTATTTTGCACGGACGTTTGTCAAGGACAATCGAAAAGATGTCATTTGGTGAATGTTTTCCTTATATGTGAGTGTATATTTAATGATAAACAAAAACTGAAGACTAAAATGTACACTATATTTTATAAATAAAATAAATATATTCGGTCTGAAGTGTTGTGTAGTGTTTGTTGGTGTCATGATTAGCAATATAATATCTTGGTGGAAGAGGATGTTCCTCATCATAGATACAGTAAAGAGAGGTTACTAATTTTAAGAAAAATGTCTCCTCCCCATCCCTGATTATTCTCAGTGAATTCGTAACATTTGTCCAGATTCATTTAAGTGTATTTTGATAATGCCCCACAACTATCGGCGGTGATATGGACTGCCAAACGTAGTGCCTTCATCATCCGGGGCACCAGTTTTGTCCCATGAAACGGGACTTTAAAATGTGTATAAGAAAGTACTAAATCGGTTTCAGTGATCATACTGATCTTTACATAACATTTGTCTGTCCAAAGTTGTGTATTTAAAAGAGCATATTATCCATACTGTCATAGGCCATGACTGAACTAAAATATTTAATGTGAACACTAAAATAATATATCTGTACATTCTGATTATAAACCAAATTAGTTCATTACTGTTGGCTTTGACTAATTAGTCGATCAAGATTATTTAGTGCCACTACTGTGTAGCACAACAAAGACGCAATGACTTGTTAATAATGACATTGCAATACATTTATTATAATACAGTACACTATTATAAATGTGTTTTCTAACTTCGCATAACAGAAGAGCACTGAAGGACTATGTTCAGTCCATACGTCAAGTTCTCTTGTAATTGTTGTTAACTATTGTTAAATGTAAGTAATTTAGATATAGATACTTCTTGACTTAGTCTATTATTTACATGCAACATTACGGAATAATATATAGGATCAAAATCATCTATAACAAACCATGAAAAACTCCATTACAAATACAACCAGATGAGTATTAACATTTACAGTTGTGATCCCAATTATTCACCCCCCCCCCCCCCTCATTTTTATGTTTGTTAGGTTGGGTTGGGTGTTTTATAGGTTTTGTAAAAAATGTATTAATAATAATCGTTTTAAAAGGGGGTAATGGTTAGGATGGCCCGAACGGTAATGCTCTCAAAAGCATGTTTATTTTAAAATGAATGCTGTGAAATAGAAAAGTATTTGATCCCCTCCTTCCCTCACTCCACAATTGCAGTTACACAATATAAACTATTTGATCTCCGTACTAACCAACCTCAGAAAATCCTGACAATAATAAATAGCAACAACTGGTCATGGTAAATTAAGACGAATTGAGACAGACTTGTTTTTCAAAATCCAAAGTTCTTTCGCAAAATGTATCCTCAATTTAATTTGTTAAGCTTAGCTGGATAATGTCATTTTAAACGGTCTGTGTTGTCTCGCCCATCAGTTAGCACACAACTCAAGGGACCTATCGATGATCGTAAAAAAAAGAAAAGAATCCGGCAGACGGCCTTCATAGCGACATTCGAATTACAGTAATTTGAATTTCAACACGCCTAACAAAATACAGAACATCGGGAAAATAATTTTTAAAAATTACGATGATGATGATGATAAACATAATAGTAACAAAGTACGTTGTTAACCTTTAGATGTACGACTGCAACTTTTTATTCGCATCACACTTAACTACATTTGCGAATTGTGGAAATGTTTGTATCAGGATTGGCACTTTTGATACCCCTTGACACTTTTGATCTCATAGCATCTCAAGAGATGGTGATTTCAAAATAGTTGAGAAACAAAGCGATAAACGAAACGGACGTGAAAAATTCGTCCAAGACAGTTGCCCCTAGACTGATTATCAGGAAAATACATCACGTTAAAGAGGCCCGGGGATATGCCCATAGAGATATTGCTGTCTAACCTAGTCATAACTAGTGGTTCCCGGGAGAAGAATTTCAATTGATGCCTGTCAAAACAGGCAAACGAGGATCATACAAGAATCTATTGAATTAACCCATTTAAACTGTATTCTTATCAATTATCTAAATTACCTTATAGCAAAATGTCACACAGATGAAGAGAGATCTTCGAAATGAAGATCGAGAGGGCGTGAGAAAAAAGTGCACACAGATTTCTGTAGAAAAAGTGGGACTTTTTTTTCGTTTTGTTTGGTGGAAATTGAATTCTTCACCGTCTGATTTCTAGGCGAATACGTTTAGCTAAATCATCAAGGCTATGTCTGTAAATGTTATATATAAATATATATATTCCTTGTACATGTACATTATATAAATCTTGCACACTTTGATTTTTAGTATCCACTTATGACTTGATTTACTTATACCTTTGTCTTATAAGACGAATGTCTAAATTAAGATACAGACTATTCATTCTATTATACAAAGATTTAAGTTATAAAAATAATCTCGACCATTACTCAGAAAGGGACAAGAGCTCCCTTTCGATAGGGATCACTACTAGGGTAAGATAGTTATCTTCTGCTAATACCAAATTTTTATTCGAGTATAGTTCCAGCTACAAGCCGTCGTTTTTCTTGGATTTTGCCTGAGCGGAGATGCGGTTTTTTGCGTTTATCGTGTGGATTTTATCTCGCTGATTGAAGCAGGAGGTTAAATTAAATAATGTTTTATTGTTATTAAGGGATATTCTATTTTTTTTAAATCTCACTAAACCATTCTAACATTTCTCTTTAATATAAGAAATAGGCAATTTTCAGATGTGATAGATTATTATGTAATAAAGTCATCGATGATATATATGTTCCTCGGTGGAATATATTTTCATATGAACAAGAAAAGATTAAGTTCCTGATGAAAACCGCAACAGGAATGTTATTTCTAGACTATATAAAATAATTAAAAAAACATAAATAAATAAAAGTACAAGCATGCCTGCCTACCTGACTGCCTACCTACCTACCTACATGTACCTACCTACCTACCTACCTGCCTGCCTGCCTGCCTGCCTGCCTGCCTACCTACCTACCTACCTACCTACCTACGTACCTACATACATACATACATACATACATACATACATACATACATACATACATACATACATACATACATACACAATGACTTCACCACATTTTCTAACTAAACGTTTTATGTTTTGTTTTGGAGTATAAAGGCCAACAACAGCCCCGTAAAAGCTGGGGGCTAGGGGTGGGGGGGCTCACCCACCAATTTTTAATACGGTTAAAAATGTCTCAAGAAATAACCCGAAAACACGTCAGAATACCTATAAAGGGAGTTAATATTTTTAAAATTTTCCTGTGGGATATCATGCCTGAGGTGCTCGCAGTTTCAAACAACTCATTTTATACATCCATAAAAATCAGCCCCAACCACTTTGAAAATGCGTCCTACGTTACTGAACAATAATTATTCTCTTGTAAACGCCTTGAGTTGTTCTAAGTCGAGCCACCTTCTTACTCTTGGACTTCCAGGACCAAATAACTAACGTACGACCGCTAGATTAGCTTTTCTGCTTAATGTTCCGCTTAAACCTACTGAGTATGTTTATAACCAGTCAAGTCGCCGCATCGCGCTCACGAATGTTATCCTACCCTCAACACAACGCAGGTGTCCTCAACCAGGTTCAGTTCTTACTTTCAAGGTTGCATCGTACCAAATCACGCGATTTTGCAGATCAGAGTTGAAGGTGCACCGTGAAATCAATCCAAAATGAATGAAACCTCAGCTATGACTGGAAGATATATGATGCAGCTGGTATTTTGTGAATACTATGGCATATACCCAGTAATTTCAGTATCTTTTTTTAGCAGAATAATTATTACATCAGTGACACTTGGTACT
>JAULBS010090996.1:0-17426 GCA_032355785.1 Symmetromphalus regularis | reverse complement strand
TATATATATTAGCTCTTTACACTGATTTATTTTTAAAACAATTTTAACCAATGTATGACCCCCAATAGCCGATGTTTATTTTTGTGTGCCGGGTAGGGGGGGGGGCAGTCGTTAAACAAACAACTGATCACTGATCAATTAGCAATATTTTATTAAATACATATTATAAATTTCAGTACGATAAAATGCCTTATTCGTTTGATTTTCTTTTGAAAACGTGATAGAAAATAATTCATTTTTGTTGTAAAGTTAGCAAAAGACATTTTTGAGGAATTATTAAAAATTATTAAAATAATTTTAAATAAATGGTGTAAAGTTAAAAGTTATGTGACAGATATTGTTAATAAAAACTTCATTATTTTTACAACAAATACACAATTACATCAAAACATGTAAACATTTTTAATTTAAAAATAATTATATAGTAAATAATTTTCAAACTTTCAAATTATTACCTGTGTATGTGGAAAACACACTTTTACCAAATATAATAGGTTATGTTTGTATTCAGTTGTATCAGTTATTAAAATGTTGACTCAATCTAAGCTGCACAGATATGGAAACATGGTTAACTAAAATTTAAAATATATCTTCTAAAACACGTTTCTTACGAATATTTGCTTCCTTTCTAAATTTATAGTTAGAAATTTGTTTTGTTAATTTAAACAAGACACTAACTGAAAATATTTACTGACAAACTGTCAGTTCAGTGCACTTACCCAAATATAAAATAATTTACTCTTGACACAGTTTTAGAAATCTATCAATATTTCATACCAAACAAGAAATAAATGTCTCGCTAAATGTTAAACATTACTGAGTGAAATACATTTTTAAAAGTAATACATTTCTGATAATAATAGATTTCTTAGTGTAATACATTTCTGAAAGAGATACTAGTATATTTCTAAGTGTAATACATTTCGGAAAATAATTTTAAAAAATTGAGTAATACATTTCTAAAAGTTATATATTTCTTAAAGAAATACATTTCTAAAATTAATACATTTCTGAGTGTTTATTGTAATATATTTCTGTTTTGAACTGAAACAAAATCCTTTTGGGGATATGTTGTTTTTGTTTTGTTTTTGTTTGTTTTGTATTATTGTTGTCGTAGTCGTGTTTGTTGTAATAGAGGAAATTCTGTTTTTATTTTGTTTCTGAATTAGTGAACAATAAAGTATATAGCAAAGAATATTTATTTTAGTAACAACTTAAACGCAATGTGTTTAAACAGAAAGAAGAGGATATGTATTGGAACTTTGAACTAATCCATTTATCCACTGTACCAAAAGAAAAAAAGTAATATAATGCAATACTTTATTGAAAACAACTCGAAATATACATTATTTATTTCATTCCCCTTTAGTATCAGTTGTTAAATATAAATTACTAAAGTACGTATTGTGGTATTACTTTCTTACACTTTTAGTTCAGTAGCAGACACGGGGGTGGGGGATGGCTGGGGGTTTAAGTCCCCCTTTGTTTTTCTAAGAAACGATTTTCCACTCCATGTATAAAAAAGAGAAAATGAGTATAAACGGATGTTACACACGTCTTTATTACTATACTTACATATTTAGGTTCACCGTGGTTTCATACATAATTTAAATAGGAAACAAAAAAATAGCAAATTTGATCCCACCCCCTTTTCCTTAAAACCTGTGTCCGCGCCTGTAGTGTGATGTGTTGAATATAATTTATTAATATATACGTGTACACTGTTATATTAATTTGTTACGCCTTTAGTATTAGTAGTATACGCTTTTAATATCTTGGTATCACGTGTTTAACATAATTTATTAATATATGCATCACTACATTAGTATTATACGCTTTTAGTATATTGGTATCACGTGTTTAATATAATTTATTAATATATGCATCACTACATTAGTATTATAAGCTTTTAGTATATTGGTATCACGTGTATGATATTATTTATTAATATTATTATGCATTTTGACATTTTAGTGCGTATTTTAAACAGTGTATTAATTTTAATTACACAATTTAAAATCATCAATTTTCAAAGTGTTACATTGAAACAAGAAATAAAATTCGTCTCGTTCATTTTAGTTATAAATAGTGCTTATAGAGGGCTGACTGCAAATACAGTTAGGGTTAAAATGGTACTTTTTGAGAAAAATGAATTTTAAAGTTAAGTGTCATGTAAAATCAGAACCTCTTCTTTTTTATATAGGTAACCTTCATTATGCAAAATGACATGTCCAAGGTCTTTGATTCTGTGCTGATTCTAAGTTTGCCAAAATTGCTTAAAAGGACATAACTGGGGATTTTGCAGTCAGCCTTCAGTATTATTTCTCTTTCTGTATTTAGTCATATTCCTATTACTTCAGTAGATATTATAACAGTTCGACACGTAAAGAATATATTTCCGAAACATTTCATATATAATCAATTTCTATTATTTTGAGATAAATACTTGTACTGATTTACAATATGAAATATGGAACAAAACATGTTTATTTACTTGGAACGAATGTAAGTTTTAATACCACTGTCATTGTTCATGGTTATGAACCATAACATTTAATGATGATAACATTAATATGTGTGTATGTACATTCAGGTTGTATGCCAAATTAGTTAATTACTATCGACCGCCTGCTGAAGTAGATGAATTTTATTTTATAATCAATATAATGACCTCGGGAAAACATTAAATCTTATTATTATAGAAAAAAACTAGTGTTTTTAAACTTATTCAGCTTTTAAGTACTGAAAACATTAAAGAATGAAACAACCTTGGTAGATATCTAACTCGCGCAAATAATTCAAGAAGTAAACATAATTTAGTTTATATTGTAAATCAGTATATAAACAAATTTGGTAAATAATTCAAGCAATAAATGCAATTTAATTTAGTTCGATACTTCATATGTTTATACATTTATAGTTACATGTGTGTTAAATATTTTTCATATCTTACTGTTTAAATGACCCTCCACCATTATTTTGTGTATAAAGTCAAACCTGCCTATGCGGCAGCCTGTATTATAAAGCCACCTGTGTTAAACGGTCACCTTTATTTTCTCCAAATCAGATAATTTAATATAACCTGTATTAAGCAGCCACCTGTTTTAAGAGGCCACATTTTCTTATTCCCTTGGGTTGTTGCTTAAGACAGATTTGACTGTACTATGTATAGATATACTATGTATTTATGTATTCTTTGCTGATGAATTTTAAAATTCAAAGCACTAAACCAGATAATACTGAACACCTTTGACTCTAATTAGGTGTAGCCAATGAAGATGATTTAGTGCCACTCTTACATTACACAACCATCAAACACACAATGACTTTTAATTGTTAACACTGCTATTGTCAACGCGTTAGTTAAACAAATCCATGTCAATAAACATGAATTATTATAAATGTGTTTTATACTTTTCCAAGTCACTGGGGGACGATGTTCAGTCCGCACGTCTAGTTATTCTCTCTGTTGTAACTGCTGTTAACTATTATGTTAAATGTAAAGTTTAATACAACAATATATAGTAAAAAACATTATGTGTTTATTTTTTAATTGTTATTGTCCCCAGAAACAAAAGCAAAATCAAGATTGGGGTGCCTTAAATGTCAGCTTTTCAGTATGTGCATAATAATTTGAATATTAGCACAAAAATAATATAAATACTTACACATACATATAAACACATCTACATACGCTTTCATACACAACTAATTTAATATAATGTAACCTATATTAAGCAGCCATCTGTTTTAAGAGACCACATTTTCTTACTCCCTTGGGTTGCTGCTTAAGACAGGTTTGACTGTACTATATATAGATATGCTATGTATTTATGAATTCTTTACATCTACACATAATAAAATTACATTTACAGGAACAAGCATACACATGTGATCCATTAAAAAAAGATTATTCTGGGGACCTATGGGTGGAAAAGGTATTAATGAAAGGTTAGAAATAGTAGGATAAAATGAAACAATTGTATACAAGGAGAGAAAAACAGGGGTGTGGTCAAGAAAGGATGAGGAGGGAATAGTTATTTTTTCTTCAAAAAACTGGGTGTTTCAAACGCATAAAATAAATATATTTACGGTATTTGACGTTCAATAAACTGTGTCGAAAATAATGCCTTTTGTGTTTATTACTAGTATACTATATTACGGACGAATACGCAAGATAAAAAGATCTTTATGACTACGTTAACATATGTACACCTCTTTTCTACTGAAACTGTAATAATTTATTGTATCGTAATGTATTATCGCTTCGCTGCATTATTATCAATATAACTATTTTCACAAACTCCAAAAATGTATCGGCGTGTATTTCTTTTTGGTAATTAAACGCTTCGAACAGAAATATATATTTTTTAAACTTGAAAAACGTTTTCAATAAAAAAAAATTTAATTCTATTCAGTAAATAGATGAACTGAGATAAAACATTGTCCAATGCAGCTCTTGAGTACATTTTCTGACTGCCAAACAAACTGTCGAATGAGATGCATTATATATAAAGAAATGAGGAAATAACAAGACTCCATGGTTTCCGATTGAATAATAAGTTTTAAAAAGCACAATAAAATCTATAAAACCTTTGTTTTGTTTCAGTTCAAAACAAAAACATATTACAATAAAAAGAATATATTACACTCAGAAAAGTATTTCACTAAAAAATATATTACTTCCAGTAATGTATTACACTCAGAAATGTATTACACTCAGAAATGTATTACTTTTAGAAATGTATTTCTCTAAGAAATATAATACTTCCAGAAATGTATTACACTCAGAAATGTATTACTTTTAGAAATGTATTTCTCTAAGAAATATATTACTTCCAGAAATGTATTATACTCATAAATGTATTACTTTTAGAAATGTATTACTTTTAGAAATGTATTTCTCTAAGAAATATATTACTTCCAGAAATGTATTACACTCATAAAAGTATTACATTTAGAAATGTATTTCATTAAGAAATTTATTACTTTCAGAAATGTATTTCATTAAGAAATGTTTTGCTTTTACAAATGTGTTTCATTAAGAAATATTCTAGTATTACTTTCAGAAATGTATTAAACTTAGTAATGTTTAACACTCAGTGATGTTTAACACTTAGCGATACATTTATTTCTTATTTGGTGTGAAATATTGATAGATTTCTAAGCTGGTGTCAAGCGTAAATTATTTTATGTTTGGATAAATGCACTGAATTGACAATTTGTCAGTAAACCTTGCTGTTCAAAAATAATTGAATACTTTCAAAAATGTATTACGTAGTAACAAGGTTACATAGGAAGATATATTATAAACCCAATTTGTAAAGAAAGTTTCACTTATTTTTATCGTGTTACAAATGCTGAATCTGCGATTTGGTACATACTGCATTTTACAAATGTGTTTCATTAAGAAATATTCTAGTATTACTTTCAGAATACTGAGTAATAAAAACATTGAATGTCTTACTATATTTTTTTTTGTAATAATCCAGTACCGTGTATGTGTCTTATATGCAATGGTAATGAAAAATGTAATTGAAAAGTGTCAAAAATGACTTAAAACACATTAAACATAGGTGTTTTATTTTAAAATATTTAATATTTAAAGTGACATTTTTTAGAAATTTGTATAAATGACATAGAAACATAAAAATAAGGTGTTTTACTTTAAAATATTTAATATCGAAAGTGTCTTTTATGAAATTTGTATAAATGACATAAAACAGATAAAAAAAACAAGGTGTATACTTCAATATATTTAATATTCAGTCAGTTTGTATAAAATGAATAAAACGCATAAAGATAAGTTGTTTTACTTTAAAATATTCTATATCCAAAGTATTTTAGGACAAAGTTGTATAAATGACATAAATAAAAAATAAAAAATAAGGTTTCTTTTTTTGGTCTTTTTACTTCAAAATATTTAATATTCAAAGTCAGTTTGTATAAAACGTATAAAAATAAGGTATTTTCACTTTAAAATAATTAATATTCAAAGAGGCTTTCCTAACGTTTGCATACAAATTATATATTTTGTTTAATTTCCACAACTGTTTTCTTATTGCATCCATAAATATAAAATGTGTTAGGAATAAATGGCAAGTGTCTTCTGTTGGGAATAAACCTAAAGTATGTTAAATTAGTTATCTCTTGGTTTATGTCTACAACTTATAAATATACATAAGTAACATGGGTAAATATATGTACAGTATGTACTAGTTAGTCGCATTATTTATATAACGATGTCCAAAAAGTGAAGAAAAAAATTGAACTAGTAATCTTTCTAAAATTAATTTAAAATAAAAGTAATCTTATAGCGACTGTTAGTTAAAACTGCACTAAATCATTTGTTTATGTATTACGTAAGTAGCATATATAAATATAGATACAATATGTACAAGTTAGTCACGTTATTTATATAACCACGATGTCCAAAAAAATGAAAAAAGAAATAATGGAACTAGTAATTCTTTCAAAATTAATTTAAAATAAAAATAATCATCTATCCGACTGTTAGTTAAAACTGTGCACTAAATTATTAGTTTATTTAATACGTAACATATGTAAATATACATACAATATGTTAGTCACATTATTTATATAAATACTATGTCCAAAAAGTGAAGGAAAAAATGGAATTAGTAATACTTTTAAAATCTATTTAAAATTAAAATAATCATTCAGCGACTGTTAGTTAAAACTGTGTAGTAAATTATTAGTTAATTTAATAAAAATTTAAAACAGTTATGAAAACAAAATAACTCACATGCGGTAATTTGCACGTAAAGGTGAGTCTTGGTAAACTTATTCAAAGTGCAAAAATCCCACAGATTATTCCTGTAAAACTTATACAGAGTGCAAAAATGCCACAGATCATTCCAGTAAAACTTATGTCCAAACAATAAGCCCTTTCTTGAATAATACTTAATATGATATATAGTATATATTGCTACGTCTTGATATATGAAAATCTCAAAGTCCAGACTTAATGGTGCGCTGTTTTCTTCCGACTGTGCTGTGCACCCGGTTTCGCCTAACTGTGGGATAACAATGGCAGAATGGAATGAAACGAATAAAACTGAAATATGTGTATAATTATTACAAATGTTCAAAAATAATTAATAGAATAGTTTGATGTATGGCTATTTTCTTCTATGTTTGCAAAACCATCTGTAATTACTTTAAAAATCGCCTGATTTTAAGCGCTGGCTTTTCATTGGTTCACTTAAATTCTTTGCCAGACATAAATTATCCCCGCCATGACAGCAGGGAGAATCATCCGCAAGACAAAATAGTTCGTTGGGATTTTATAGATAATTCTGTAAGTGATTAAGATACGATCGCTGTAATGTTTGTAATTGTATATGTGTGTGCTTAAAATAGAGACTGTATCAAAAACCAATTGAATTTATTGATGATAAAACGATTTTTATTATCTAGGGCACGAGGGTCGCGTTTTCCGCTGACTATGGCGGAAGAAACACGTTTGCCAATCTCTGCGACTTTCCAGACGTAATGGCTAACTCCACGTTCTAGTGATAGAGGAAAAAACAACGACGTGCTATTTTTAGCAAAACTCTACCAGGTATGATAGTTTATATTGTAATTTATTACGAAAATTGTATGAACGTTTGCTATATATATTTATCTGATTCACAAAGATGTGCTTTCGCCCTCCTTAGGCATCTTGTGGAAACGTCCGTCCACCGTTCGTAATCTGTTAGGCTATATGCATTTAAAAAATGGTTTCTGGAATTTAACTGTACGGTGCATTTCATTTGTTAGCATTATGTGTTGAAATAGAACAGTACTTAAGTATAGTTTAGTATGAAAGTCTGCTTTACAGATTTATCTTTTTAGCTCATAGTATTTTAAGGTATTCGTACTAACCATAGCATACAACTATTGTCAAACTATTGTCTGACTGATATTGGTTTTCTTTAATTAAAATATTAATAGCCCTGGTATAGATGTGATATTTAAAAAAAAAACCCAGTCCTAATTATTAAATGTAATTATTCCTGATTACTAAAATGCACATTATTAAACAGTTCGAAAATACATATTATTGAATAGTTATTTAATGCACATTATTATATAGTTATATAATTTACATTATTAAATAGTTATATAATATACATTATTAAATAGTTATATAATATACATTATAAAATAGTTATATAATATACATTATAAAGTAGTTATATAACAAACATTATTACATTATTAAATAGTTATATAATATACATTATTAAATTGTTATATAATACACATTATTAAATACATAATATACATTATTAAAGTGTTATATTATACACATATAATTAAATTGTTATATAATACACATTATAAAAGTTGTATATTTTCTGTTTACCAAAATCATTAAAAATGAAAAATAAATAATTCGATTGTGCCCAGATTATTATAAATAAAGCTACCCAAATTAATATAAATAAAGCTACCTAATTTAATATAAATAAAGCTATCTAAATTAATATAAATAAAACTATTCAAATTAACATAAATAAAGCTACACAAATTAATATAAATAAAGCAACCCAAATATTGTTAAAGTAGCATTTATAAAAATTGATAATTATATTTTTAATACGTTGACAAAGAATTTGTTTCTTTTCTTTACTTATTATTTTCTTTTAGGTCTTCCTTTTCGTTGTATTTAAATTGATTTATGGTTTTTTTTAAAGTCGTATTTCATAACTCTATAGGATTTTAAAATGATATGTTCCCCACATTATCTTTTAAAATGGGGCTGACAAATCTTTTTATTTAATGCTACTTTTAGTATTACTATTTGGTAGAGGGTAAAAACATACTAATTCCTTCCAACCTTACCTATTTTTCTGCATGTTCTCTAAATTATTAATTTTTAGAACAAGTGATAGCTTATGGAATAAAAAAACAAAACAGGGCTATTTCATTGTCCTGGCTGTTTTGGATTTTTATTTTTAATTTTATTTTATTTTTATTTAAAATATATTTTTTATTAATTTCTTTTTGCTTCACAAGGTCGGAACAAAATACCTAGGCTTTGTTTGCTAAATCCAGTACGGTAACATTTAAATTAGAATAATGCTAGTGTACACATTTAACCTCTTTCCAATAAAAAAATAGACTAAACAGATTGCAAAGAAGCGATGATTGGCAATACGTGTACAAGTATTTGTAATTATATAAAGAACCATTTTCACTTCATGTGGATTTTTCACACTATTTAATGTAAGTTCATTTATATTCCAGAGTTGTGCAAGTATTACTATAGCCTATTAGTTGTTTAATATTTAACTTGTTAAATTTAAATACTTGTAGTTTATATCATAACCATTCTGGCAAGAGGATGTACCGTCATGTTAAGTATAGGTTACTACCACTTTTCAGTGTATTTTTCTATCTCTATTCATCTACCATTTTTCATTATATATATTTATTCCTCATTATATAAAAATATACATACAGGGTGTCTGAGAATAACCTGTACAACTTCTGTCAGTTATTAATAGTCAATCACTAATGGTGCACATATCGAATGTTTTAATAAAAGAAACTTAAGAAACTACAGATTTTAATAAAAAATCTTTTTTTAATAATCCTGCACGTGCCATCATAAACTTCATTCAAGGATGAAGTTGGACAGATAATTTTCGGACACCCTGTATAATTATTAAAATGACAGATCTAATTTGTATATTGAGATTATTGGGATTTGATCATTTCTGTAATGGATTATATGACTTTTAAAAAAATGTGTGTTTGTGTGTTTGCATGTGTTAGTGCATGTGTGGAGTGCAAGCATGTATGTGTGTGTGTGTCCGTGTTTAAAAATGATTATGGTTTGTGTTAAACTGATATAAAATTTACACATCTTTACAAAACTAAGATTTGATATATGACGAAAGAAAATCCTTTAAATAAAAATATATTGTTTGAATAACATTAATTTTAACATTTAGTTTTGCTATAAAATGACAGATCAGACGTACATTTGCACAAAAATTGAGCTTTGGTTATTGCTGAAAAGCAATCCTGCGAACAAACTATTTTTAACATATCGTTATTTATTTTAAGATTATAGTCTATATTAAAATGGAAAATAAAAATTACATATCTTCTAAAATTTAGATTGATAATTACTAAAAGGGGTCCTATGAATAAAATATATATTTTTTAAATAATATTAATTTATTTTAAATTGATGGTGTGTGTTAAAATGTCAGATACAAAGTACACATCCACTAAAATAGATACTGATAATTATTAAAATGGATTGTGTGAACAAAATAAATTTTAAAAACTAAAAAGGTTTTTAAAAAGATTATTTATCGACGCCTTTAGAGAACATTGATTTTTATCTTATCATCGGCTATTGGACGTCAACATTTTTTAAACTGTTCATTTATCCTAAAATTTATTATTAAAATGACAGATTGAACTTGCATATCGTTTAATATTAATAACTTACATGTCGCCTATCATTGATATTAAGTAATATATATTTTAGGTTATATAATATAAAAAATATGTTGATTAATATTTTTACATGGTAGTTTGTCTGATGTACCTATTAAAAGTTATCTGTGAATCAAAATCCCCATATTGTTGTGACATACGACTTAACGTGATATTATAGTGTCAAGTAATTCAATTTGTATCATCTTTACTAAAAAATATACATACACAACCACACTCTTAAACAATAGCCGATGTTTACTTTTGTGATGGAAGAGGGGGTGTTATTAAATAAATAAATCAATAAACAAATTATTTATTTACTAATTTTCCTTTGTAGGGAACTGTTTATAAATAGGTTTCTAAACAATATATATTTTCAAAATAAAAATAATAATTTATTTTGAAATCGACATTTCACTTATACATGTTATGTATTTTCATAACTTGATTTTTCGGTTTAAGGTTAAACAGTTTATTTTAAAATAAGTATCTTTCTTACAAAATATACACATGTATCTATTATCTAACTTTTATTTATAAATATTTATGATGTTTAGGGTGATGAGGTTAAGGTTGAATTTAATTAATTTATGTTAGTTCTATTAGAAAATAAGTTATTATAGTAAAAAACATGGAATAATGTAATATATAATATATGTGACAGTTAATAACTTTATAATATTTTTTTTTATAATATAACATTTTATATTGATATAAACCTTTGGATTACTTTAAATTTTTATTAAGATAAACTATTCGTGGTTTGAAGGTGACTTTATCAGATAAATGATGAAGATTGACTGTGTCCTCATCTTTAGCCCGTTAGAGATAGTGTATTTGTCAATGTGGGTCTAGTGGAATCATTTCGAATTCACCCACAGCTTATTATTCATTTTTCAAAAGAATTTTATTTTTATAATAAATTTAGTTTTCATTCATTGGATTTTGTTTTTAACCATAATCATATTTAATATATTGTTAACTTTATTATATATATTGAGTATATTTGATCTTATTGTAAATTAGCTCTGTTCAGGTTTATTTTAAAATGTTTAATTTAACCATGGTATGACCCAAATGCCGATATTTATTTGTTTTGGAGGCAAGCTATTAAACAAACATACAATCAATCAATCAATAAATCAGGTAAACTAAATTTTGGAAGCACGCAAGACTTGAATCTGTTTCTGTTTCATGTTATATATGTATATCCACTACGTAAATATTTTAAACATGTAATTATTCTAATAATTTATTTAAAATAAATTATGGGAAAAGAATTATCAGCTGTACCTGAGTTGCAATAGCTTTCAAATCGGATATTGGATTCTATGTGATTTGATAGTATAAGTATATTCGAGGTATCAACATTTTATTCTCCTTAACACTTAGGCTTAACTATAATATTTCTTCAGTAGATATTTATGAAGAAAACTATATTCAAAGTAAATTAACACTGTATAGTATTATTATAACCTAATGTTTATATAACATTTGTCATGAAAAGAAATACAAACTGTCATTATACTTTTATTATGAAAGAAATGTCATATCGAGACACAATAACAAAATAAATAACATAATTACATAACCTACCATTGTTTTATTTAATTTCTTTATATTTTTGATAATTATATTGTATGTGGTGAAAAATATTGTATGTAGAGAAAAATATTCCAAATCAGCTATTTTCACTGATTTAATTTAAAGTATGTGTGGACCCAAAATATATACAATTAGATAACCTGACGTTGGGCATTTATATATTGCTAAATGTACATATTTACATATATACTTATAATATCGTGTTTTAGCATTTTACGTGAATAACAGATTTTATTTACTGTATTGTATCAGGTTTTATTTCATAATACTATCACAGAATTATTATCTTGTCACTTCTATAAAATGTTTGTATTAGTGTTATGAAGAATAAAATATATGTATACTGAAAATATAATTACGTTGTAAATAATAAATTATATACATACTTAAAATATAATTGTTATGAACGATAAAATATATGTATACACAAAGGGTAATTATAACGTAATGAATAATAAAATATACGTACTCTGAAAATAATTATAATTATGTTATGAACAATAAAATATATGTATAATGCAAATATAACTGTTACAAATAATAAGATATGTTAAAAATATAATTATAATATTATATATAATAAAATATAATTATACTGAAAACATAATAATATTATGAATAATAAAATATGTATGCTGAAAATATAATTATATTATGAATAACAAAATATATGTATACCCAAATAGTGAAGAACTGTCGACATCAGTTTTGATGTAAATATTAAAATCATTTGAAATGTGTATTTGTTTGAATATAATTGGTAGTCGTGTGTTCAAAAAGATTGATTATGTTGGAGATGATAGAGATTGTCGTGTCCATAACATACAATCATTTTTTTTATATAGAACTGGATACAATATATTAAAAATATCGAACTAAACGTTGAGTATAGAGGTTTAGACCTCCAAAATCCACACACACACACTTAAATACATACACACATGCATACACACACATAAATACACATACATAATATATTATACATACACATGTACACACACACATATTATGCACATACATATACATACACACACACATTCTTAAACATACACACATGCACACACGCGCATATAAATACACACACACATACACACACACATACAGTAGTTTAGATTAGGGATTAATCCCCCCACCCCCTTTTGTTTTTCTAAGAAACAATTTTTCACTTCTTCTATAAAAAAAGAGGAAGTGAGCAGATACGGATACTTACATATTTAGGTTCCCCGAGGTTCCCCACATAATTTAAATATTTAGTATTGCTTCTATCCTTGCTGTAAAATGACATAAAGATGGGAAACCAAAAAAATAAAAATAATAATTGAACATCCCTTTCCCTAAAACCTGTATCCACGCCTGCATACATGTCCGATTGGTTAGCCTTATGTTTTATAATCGAAAATCTGATATTACTAGCGACGCTTTCTTTTTCTTTTCTTAAGTTTAGTCATGTTTATAACAGAAATTATTTTTTTTAATTTGAAAATAGGCAGTGCCGTTATGGACTTACTGAGCATAGAGGTTAGACTTTTAATAAATTACTTTTCATATAATTATAATAACCGTACTGTGTAAAATAATATCCCATTTATAACGTCTAGTATCAATTCTTTTCAATTCATTTATTGACTCAACCTGTAAATAGAAGTCATCAATAGCAGATGATTTTTTTTTTGTGTTGGAGAAAAGGCCGTTAAATAAATATTTAATTATGATGTATATAATAATTATCTGCTAATTCTTTTGTATGCAAGGTAACTTCCAAATATGATATTAATATTATGTTCTCGTTTAATTACGTGTAATTACATTATACCTGAATCAGATTAATTTTATGGAAAGATTCCCCCCCACCCCCGACACCCCACCCAATCTCTCCAGTCCTACTTCTATCATTCCAAAACGGATTATTTGGATTTGGCTGCTATTTAAAAGAATGAAGCCAACTTAACCTTAATTTGAAAATAAGAATAAGTTAACTAAAAAAAAGTAAATACAATGTTAATTAAATTATTTTTAAAGACGGGGTGGGGGCATTCAGTTGCATATGTTGCCAGTTTATTACAATAAGAATGGAACTATGTTACCAAAATATTTAACATGTTAGTCAAAATTGTAAAAGTAACATTAATATTGTTTTTTTTAAAGTTTTGTTATCTACTTTCCATTTGAATAAGAATAGTATAATTAAACAAACAACATATTATGTTTCTAGTATGACTATTTTGAATCAATGGACTGGATATCCATAGCAAAATATTATGTATAATATCGCCATGTTAGTCTAATCAGTGGACTGGATATCCATAGCAACATATTATGTCTAATATCGCCATGTTAGTCTAATCAATGGACTGGATATCCATAACATATTATGTCTAATATCGCCATGTTAGTCTCATCAATGGGATGACAAACACAAAGGCAATGTTCATGACACTATATCGGTTTTCTTTTGTTGTAAGGTAAACTGCCACCTGTTTTAGTATTTGTAACGTATTTTCTAGTTTGACTGCAACTGTCATCTGTTTTAGTCACTGTAACGTATTTTCAAGTTTTACAACGATTGCCACCTGGTTTAGACCATGTAACGTATTTTCTAGTGTTATGACGACTGCCACCTGTTTTAGACCTTGTAACATATTTTCTGATAATGTGTCATTTTAAATGTGTCATTTTAAAATTTATTTATAATTTCCTGACTAGAATATCCAAGTTCCACATTATTTCTGGTCCTCTTCCTCCTGTATATATGTAATATTTGATAGCTGTTCCAACTCATGGTGAGTATACTGGTTGTACCGATTATGACTGGTTTATCAAAGGATGTGGTATTGTATAAACTATCCCTTGCTGGTATTCAGAAAGAGTAGCCTTCGTGGTAGTTAGAGGGTTTCCCCCGAAGACTATGTGGCAAAAAATCATATGTTTGACATCTAATAGCAACCAAATACACAACGTGATTGGGTGTTGTTAAACATCCAATTCTTTCTTTCTTAGATCCATGGAACTAGAGCTAGAGACTATAGCAAACATCATAATCAACAAAAATACACCATACAAAAATAGATTTTTAATAAACATTATGTCACATATTAATGACAGGGGAAAAGCAATACTAATTATTACAATAACACTTTACAATGCCCGAAACATGAGTCAGTCGTCATTAAACTATACTCAACCAAAAAAAAAGTATACATGTAATCAATAGTAATTTATTTCATAAACCAGACGACATTCATGGCAGAAATTCTGGAATTACATAACCATACCATTTAGGAGGATGTGTGTGTGCGCGCGTGTGCGTGCGTGTGTGTGTGTGCACTAATAACACAAGTTGCAGCCAATGGACCATTACAGTGACCCCCCCCTCCCCCCGACATGAAACAAAAAATATTTCAACATGCATATTTTCTTTTTTGTTAAAGTGTAGTAAGTAAACCGCTAGATGAATCAGCATTTTACAAATCCTTAAGTAACGCTTCCTCTCCCGCCCCCATGTAACTCTTTGTCACGTTTGGTTATAGAGCACCACCTCCACGCTACATGTGACATATTTTATGCATGACCTCTGTGGTCACTGATATAAGAAAGAAATATAACAAATTCTAAATTGAAAGGTTAGGTGGCAGCCACCTTTGTATTTATTTATTATAAAACATTTTTTGTGTGTGTGTGTGTCTGAGAGAGATACTGTGAGTGTATGTGTGTGTCTATGTGTTTGTTTGTATGTATGTGTGTTTATGTATGTATGTGTATGTGGTATATGTATGTGTGTTTATGTACGTATGTGTGTGTGGTATATGTATGTGTGTTTGAGAGAGATAGTATGTGTGTGTCTATGTGTGTGTGTTTATGTATGAACGTGTCTGTTTGTGTTAATATGTGTGTATGTGTGTGTATGTATGTGTGTTCTTTATAAAGGTATCATGTGTAGATAAAATATATGTGTATAAAATTAATATAGGATCTGCTACACACATGACACATAAAACATTACGTTTGATACATAATCACAACTTTATTCAAATTTTAACAAAGCACCTAAAATCATATCTAAACAAATGCAACATAACTATGTAACTCCAATTAAAGTATTACACACGCGCGCGCACACACACACACACTCACGCACATACAAAAAACACACACACACACGCACTCACACAAACACACTCACACACATACATACGCAGACACACACGCACACACAGACACACACGACACACACAAACACACACACTACATTCCATGGTTTGCAATGTTGGATTGATTGGTTTTGAAATCTTTGTAATTAATTCATATTTATTTTTGTGCAGAGAGTAATTAAACACATAGTCCTTATGTTTTATTATTAAATTTAGCATACCTTAATGTTTTAAGTGAAAATATAATTCCTCAACTGCCCCATTCCATGAATATGTCACACACATAACATAAGATATGAATCTCTAATGTTTGAAGTTAGTATTTCCTTCTTTACTTTGAAGAACATCAATGTAAAATTATTATTAAAGCAATTTTAAAAAGTAAATTTACTGTCATAAAGTATGAGTATGAAATGTAACATACGTAACATGTAATGGCTTATTTTGTGAACTGGTGCTGGTATTCCTAAAGTCATAGTCATGGCCATTACGTCAAATTTGAGAAATAAAACCTGCAGGGACTGGTTCGTAACTAGAATATTAAAGGTAAGGTTTGTGGTATCTGTGGTTCTCTATCCTGGAAAAAGGTCTATGAGAACAAAGCAGGGATTTACCGGACTCGCAAACCCTGCGTAAAGGACGCAATAAAATGTCATCTGGATCCCAAAATCAGAAACACTACATCCCATGGGACTCTTAAAAATATCAAAACTGTTTAGGTTATATAATCGACTCAGTCATGAATAAACAATAGGTGATGGGGTGGAGGGTGTACTGGGACATTTTAATGCCATAAAAAAGAATTAATTTATTCAGTAAAAAAAAAAAAATTAAGACAGAATAAATATTTGTTCTTAATGCAAAACCGTTTTCTGCAAGTCTTGACTAAATTGTGGACTTTTAGGTTTTAGGTTGGGACTCTCAGAAAAGAAACAGGTGAGTCCCAGGGACCCCTCTTTTATAAAAGCCAGGTAAACCCCTGACAAAGGATTTCATCTATATACCCAGTACCGTGTTTGAACCTAATGGCTTGTTGAATAAACAATGGCTGCTTGTTATACGGACATGATTTCCTTTCCTTTTTTCTTCGCTCTAGTCTGTCTTGTCGTACTAATGTCTAGAAATACATCTCGAACTCTTTTTTTTAAAATCTGGAGTAATTGTCATATATCAATCTGTTGTAAGCATGTAGTCAAACCTCGATAT
>JAULBS010090985.1:0-17426 GCA_032355785.1 Symmetromphalus regularis | reverse complement strand
TGTGTGGGAAAGTGTATATGAAAGATCCCTTGCTGTAATGAGCACAAAGTTGCGGGTTTCCTCTAAAGACTCTGTGTCGGAATTACCAAATGTTTGACACCCAGTAGCCGATAATTAGTATATCAATGTAGTCTAGTGGTGTCGTTAACTAAACAACCTAGGCCACCACCACATTTATTGCGAATTAAGACCCGTAAAGGCAAACCAATAACACAGTTTTCAATAAAATTTCAGTGTGTTTTGGTTTTGGACAGATAAAAAAAAAAAAAAAAAGTTAATCCTAGGCCCACCCCGCACTTAAGACCAATTTGATAGGTCCAATGAGCTACTACCAAAAACTTAGGCCTATATAATAGCTACTGTTCATTTAATACTGTGGTAGGTTGAGGTCTAAATGATGAGTCTGTCGTTTTTATTTTTATCTTTAAAAAATTGTTCAGAATTAATTATGTAGTAGGCTGTAAAATAATTATAATATTAATAAATAAGACTTCGGAGGCGGGAATCAAAATAAACAAATAATTATGTATATTGATATATTAATGCTGAATACACCAGTGCCAAAACTGACAATAATCTAAATAATACACCATGCATTTAAAACAAATATTTTAAAAACTATCTTAATTATCTTAAAGTTAATTAACAACGAACTATGAACCGGAAGTAACATTTAAAGAAATAAATTGTTACATGAGACCCAATGTCCTTGCTGCTCCCATAATTCCTTTAGCGAGATGCGCACGCATCCTATATTTACCCAAACTGGCTCTGATTTTTAGACGATTTGATCTATAAACAAGCAAGTAATTAAGAAATTATAAGAGCTAATCAAACCAGATATACTAAAAGTACAAACTGAATGTCGACTTGATACAAGGGTTCCAGTTTTATCATGGCAAATGCAGTGCCCCCTGGGAAAAAGCCTGCATTATGCCGCTATTTTTTGGGTTCAGGTTCATGTATTTACGGTGATGAATGTCAGTTTCTTCATCAGACTCATGGTCTTCAAAATTCGTTTGCTAATGGACCTACAACAACTAATGAAAAACAAGGTATAAGTTAGATTGCTGCTAAATAATGTAGCTTTGCCTGATCGCAGTGTATATTTGATTTACGATGTGTCATCTGTTTTTATTCATAAAATGAAATATAGGTCAACATCGCTGTCATCGGGGACATTAATGCACAGAAAAAGTTTAGTGTATTAAATATTTAAGATTACATCACAATACGACTTTTTTAATTAATGTTTTTGTATATTTACTTTTTTTTAAAATAAAGTTAGCCATATTCAACACATACTGTTTGCATAATTATGCAATATATTTAGTGACCACTGGCAAATTGCCAGTTTATTGTTTGTTTAGTTTGAAGTTTAATTTGGACCTGTGGATTTAGCTTTGTTTAATATTTAAAATATTTGTGTTGTTTGTTTGTACATAGATAAATAACATTTTTAATTAAACATTCTACAGACAATTAAATCTAAACGTATTAAAATGGCTAAATTTTTGACAGTTCCTTTCCCCCAAACCCCTTCTGCATTATGTAGAAGTTATCACTTCATTCCATTAATATTTGTTATAGAAGAAACAGACAGATGGGGCAGGGGACAATATTTTGAAATCTGAGGTAACCGAAAGTTGGTTTAAGTGGATTTTACCTAGGTAACCAATTGTTCAATTACGTGAATTATATTCGTGTATGGTTTTTCTTTTCGTGCTGGCCATGCTACTTCCACTTTATCTATAGTGACGTTCCAAATATTTCTTTTTTGAAGCTCATTATGTGATGGGAGTATTTTAACACTTTTGGATTCCTGTTTGTGTTAAAACCATTTTCAACATTTATAAAATTATGGGAAATCCAATATTTTGTCAACATATATTTCTAAACAGCACCAGATAATTTAGTCATTCCTAGCGGTCCATGCATATTTCATTAAAACCTTTGGTTCAACACTATACTGATAATTTTTGTTTAGACTGGTCGCAAGTTACAACTGTTGCAATATAACATTTTCTCCTGGTTTGTTGTGCATCAAGTATTTATAAAACAGTCTAAAACATTTGTTGGAAGACTAAGTAGTACATCTGTAAATAAACTTCCTGTAAATGTGAAGTTTGTCAGTTTTAATTTCTGAACGTCTACAGGTCACGGCATAACCGATTTTTGGTTCATTAAAATTTAATTTTGCATAACGGACATGAACAGCAGGTCACAATATTTCACGTGAACTGCTGTTCTGTTCGCGTATCGGTTACGCAAAATTATGCAGACCGATTACGTCTTGAAATTAAAACTTATAAACTCCACGATTATAGAAAGTTTATTCACGCAGACATACAAGTATTCTGACAAATGTTTCAGACAGATTTTTTGCTACTTGATGCGCAGCGAACCAGTAGACAACATTATATTGCAACAGTTGTAACTTATGACCGTTCTAAACTAAAAATGCTGAGTATAGAGTCAAGCCAAAAGTTTTAATGAAATGTCAAAAGAAGCTGGGTCAGCTAAATTATCTACTGCTATTTCATCTTTAGGAATATAATTATGCTGATATAATATTGGATTGCCTATAATTTTACAAATGCTGAAAATGGTTTTAACGTAAACAGGTCTTATAAAAGTTTTAAAATACCCACATCACAGAATGAGCTTTTAAAAACAAACATTTTGAACATCACTGTAGATAAAGTGAAAGTAGTTTGGACAGTGCAAAACGAAAAAAAGGAATCTGGAAGTGTTCATTAAAAAAGAAAAAAAAATCCTAACTTTAGCAAACATTAAAAAAACCCTGTTTTATGAATTGTTTTCTTTTATATTTTGTTTTAACTTCGTTTGAGCTAAAAATTATGTATTTAAAACATAATTTTGCGGTAACCCACAGGTTACACAAATATCATTCACGTAACCGAACTAGGGGTTACCTAGGTAAAAACGATGTGAACTGACTTCCGGTTACCTCAGATTTTGAAATATTGTCCCCTGGAATAGAATGGTGGTTCGTTCTTACAATTTACAAGTCTCCTTCACTTATTTTCAATCAGTTATCATGAGGTGTGAGTTACATAATTTACTAAATTATGTATAGCTTCCTTTTGTTTCTGGATCATTTAATTTAAAAATAATTTTCAATGGAAAAAAATCTCTTAAATTTCTTTTTAATTTACAGATTTGTCTATTTTTCATGAGAACAGATGCCTGTTATGGAAATTACTTTCAAAATCTTTCATTCACAGTCCATAACCAAAATGGACTGTGAAGTTTTCCTTTTATTATAAATTTGTATAAAGTTAATAGCAGTGTATTTTAAACCTTAAATTTTATATTTGCCTCTTCTAGCAATATTCAGAATTGCAGAATCGAGAAATTAAATTTTTAAAAACCTTGAGGAAATGTGTCCTATTAGCACACTATAACTGAATTATTGAGTGTAATTTTATGAATCATTGAATGCTATATATTTAAACAATACCAAATATTTTTCTTTATACACTATATACACATTTTAATTTATATACATGTTTACAGTGTGAAATTAATTATATTTTTTGGATTTTTTCTTCTTTTTTCTATATTTTAATTTTTTAATAAATGTTTATAGAGATATATAAATTTACGTACATGGTATAGTCACAAGGATTGAAATAATTATTGCCTGAACAAAGAAGTGTTCATAAAATCACCTTCATGTATGAGTCATTTAACTTTATTCGTCCTAGGGACAACCAAAGCAGTTTGCCCCTAGGCTTCAATACTTTATTTTAACTCCTATTTCCTGGCATCTTTCTGTACATGTTGTGTACATAATATTATATGATTAACATTTAAATCTCACGTCCAACCAAAATATGCCGAATAAGATGCTTATGAAGTTATGTATATCAAAAGTAAACATAGTGCTGAAGTGGTATGATGTCAGAATGAACTGTTTAACTGTTATACAGTGTCAGACATTTTTCTTATATATGTTTAAACAATAGAACTTTCAAAACAATACAAATGTCATGTGTTTTGTTATTTTTTTTAAATAATAGGTGAAGCATTGCCAAATAATGGCGATCAGTACTTCAATGCGACATTTAATGCAGTTGGACCCATGCCAGATTTCCAGCCATTATCTGTGTCAGGAAAGGTTTGTTATTTTCTTTATTTCATTTCAGTCATTAAAGTACGTACACAAGGCACATTGTTTTATTTATTTTTGTTATGGTATCGGTTGAGGAATATTCATGTACAGCAGTTTAATGTGTTTGTAGGATTAGTGCTTGCTCTTTCAATGCTAGCAAGACTTCTATTTTATCTTTACACAAAGGCGGATGCATACATTTTTAAGAGTGCACAATTTTGTGATGATAAATATACTGTCATTAAGCACATGAATGCAATTCATATAAAAGAGCAACATCCTATCACAGTATGTTATTTTAGCAAGTTCTGGACTTGCCCTAAAATTGTGCACTATATCTATATTTGTATCAGTTATATATTGTAAATTTTTATATGTACATGTGCCATTGTAGAACATCCTATTATCATTTACATTCATTATCTAAATATTTTGCCCCAAATTTACAAAGCCTGTTTTTCTCTTACATGCATGTAACTACATGTGCATATACATTTGCAGTCTTTTACAAAAACAGGCTTTGTAAATTTGGTCCTTTGTTATTTGTTGTAAATCATCATTTTTAACTTCTAAAGATCTTTAAATAAAATCAAAATTCAATCTTGTAGAAATATGCATGTGTATTGGTGGAAGGACACTTGTATCATTACTGCACATAGTTGATATTTAGCTTACCACATTACAGTACATGCATTCTCATTGATCATTCAAAGGAGTTATCCAAGATTATCAACGTTTTCAGTCCCTGTTAACATGTATACTGATTTTGTCATATGTCTAGGAAGACCATCTACATTCATACATCATGCTATGATCAGGTTGGATTTCAGAATGGTAAAATGCATTTAGATTTTAATATCGTATTCATTAAGCTCTATTTTGATAAAAGTCAATGACAAAAGAATGTCATTTATAAATTTAAAAGATTATCTGGGTGAAATAAATTTCTGTGTTGTGATATCACATTATAAAGAAAGAGAAGTAAAAATAAAGACGTTAAAAAAATATGTGCTTATATTTTATAAAAATCTAGCTAATGTTCTTTAGATTAAAGAAAATGATGACGAATTTATTAACTCTTTGCAGAGACCTAGACCGAGGTCAAGGAACAGTATTCTTGGACCGTTATCTCAGAATTCTAAGCTTTATGCAGCACCTGGTCCCCCTGTGGTCGACCAGAACATGGCTAATGACTTTGCTGCTCTAACTTTAGCTGGAGCTCCTGTTCCAGGAAAACTGTCTGTGAGTGCACTTGTAATGGGTATTCAGTTTACATACATTGTATGTACAGTGCACTCTTTGTCTAAACCAGAGTCTTGTGCAACCAATTAAATTTACTTGTTTAGTCTTAAAAATTAATTTGCATCTAAATCATCAAACTGGTATAGAGAAATCTCTGGATTAGACTGAGTGCACTGTATTTAATTCAGTGGTGTTCATTTTTATGAGAATGTAATGGATAAATGGAATTATCTCCTATAGATGTTGCCAAACAAAAATCTCTTTTAAATCATTCTGCATTAGAGACTTTTGTTTAAAATCTGGTCTATTATGTTTTTAAGATCACTATTGTTATATTCATCACATGTAATTTAATCACATATCTGGGATTTGTGTATATTTTGTAGTGCTGGTTGTCACTACTGATTTGTATATTAATAATCAATCCACACATATTGATTATTAATCGATTATAATTATTTTAGATCCCTACAGGTACAAGTAAGACATTTATCACAAACTCTGTACTGGTGTGCACATCTTGAATTTTTTTCACTATCTGAAATCGTATTTTAAACTGTTTATTCTAACATCATTGTTTTTGTTAAGTTTTTCATTCGACGGTATTTTGTTTTATTACAACCACAATGTTTAATAGAAGCATGTTTTGCCTGTCTTTCTGTTTCCGATCAGCTACATGTAGACTGGTTTTGACACGTTAAATTAACTTGAATATTGTGAATCAGTCAAACTGCAGAACAATACCTGTGCAATATTGTATCATAAACAGAGACTCCATTACACATAATATATTTGCAAAATCAACATTCTTGTTTAAAAAATAAATTACCTGTGCAACTAATAAAAGCAGAAACAATTAGTTTTGCTTCCAAATATATTTAGAAAAATGTGCTTTCAACAGACTGACAAGAGAACAACATGTCTCAATTTCAACTTGCAACCCTGTCAGTTTTGCTGAAGTTGTTTGTGTACATTTGTTGATAATCAATTAATAGTGTGAACAAATCATAAATAAGTATTTTCAACCTGATTGATCAATTAACCGATTATACAATTAAATCATTTTAACCGTAATATTTTGAATATTTAATTTTTTTTATTTTTTCATTTGTGTGAGCCTCTAGTACACCAGACTCTCAAACTGAAAACAGTGTTTCCAAACCTGTTGGAGGCTGGCTTACACCAGACTGTCAAAATTATCAATGTTTTACATCCAATAGCTGATAATTGAATGTGCTCTAGTCATACTGTTAAACAAAACAAACCAAAAAAAAAGTGACATCTGATGATGATATATTGATATAATATTATATTGCAAAAAATTTCTGTTATACAAATTTCTCTTGTTAGTACTTGGAGGCATATAAGGTTATTTTCTATACATGTAGGTGTATCACATTGTGCAGTAAATGATAGCAAGAACTCTCCACATTTGATTCTGAAGGTTGTTTACCTCACTGCAACTTTCATGTCATAGCTTTCAAATCATTTATGATATCATTCAAATCATTTTTCTGAGATAACATGTCCTTTCATCAAGCATCCATAAAATTCAGCTATTTTTGTCTTTAAATATGGTAAAATTTATTTAAATTGATCTTCAATATGTAAATGCCTTAATTGTGAATGTAGTTAATATCTCTGATGTGTTGTGTGTGTAGTACAAGCTTGTGTTATTTGTTCTTCAGAATCCTGCGACTGATTTGGTGAAGCAAGCTGCATTGTCTCACAGTTCAAGCACGCCATCATTCACATCCTACTCTTCCGTGTACAACTCTTCCAACATGCCATCCTCCATTCAGACCACCAGTCACATTGCCAACACAAGTGAGAAACACAAATTGTCAAAATAACATCTATCTCTATATGTGTTTGCTCTTTATTTCTGGCCAATTGCATAATTCCCTTTTTGTAAAAAATTGAAATGTTATTAAACTATAAGGAATTCACATATTCACCTGCAATTTACTAGGTATGTAGACTTGTTTATAATTGACAAGCGCATATATTATCAAGGCTGTATGTTTGATAGTTCAGATTTTACAGAACTTTGAAGTTCGTACTTTTTTGGCAAAAAATTACACATCAGATTTGCCTATTTTGGTCCTACTTTAGGTGCCCATTATTACAAATTGGTAAATGATACAGCTCCAATCTTTCACTTGCTTCTTGAATTGTACCAGGACTGTTGTGTTTCTTAATTTCAGCTTTCTGTCTTCTCTAGTTACAGAGATAAAAAATTCCAAACATTGCAATTTATTCAAAATGGCCGTTTTTAATGAAAAATGCTCCAGAATTATCAATGTTTGAAGTAATGTATCTCAAAAAGTAAATAAGATAGAGTCTTGAAATTTTCCATTGTTATTTGTGTTACCAGTGTCTATCAAATGACTGTGTATTGGTTCATTTGTTTTGATGTATAAATTTTGTTTGGTAGTACCTAGTTATTGATAAAAATTCTGCATTCATCATATTTCTAATAACTAGGGCTACTTTTATCTTTGAACAGACATTGCATTTTTGTGCTTGACCTTCTAGAAAGGGGAGTTAACTCTGTAATACTACCACAAAAGTAAGGGAGATTTTATATGTATATATTATTTAGCAGTAAAATGTTGACATTTTCTTAACACTAACATGAGCAGCACATGTACAAATTAAACATATTCCACATTAATTGATGTTTATGGTAAAATTTGTTCATTTCATTGAAAAGTTAAGTTAAATTAATTTGCTGTTGTAGATCTAGTGTATTCTCATGCCAGTCCTAGCCACAGTCCAGGGATATCGCCAAGTGGGTCTCCACTGATGTTAAGACGGACGTCTTCTCCAGCCACTCCACTCAGACAGACAACTGTGCCTCAGACTCAGAAAGACAATGAAGGCAATGGTGGCACAGTTCAGGTACAAGTGCGTCTTTAGGAATAAATAACTTTTGAGATCACATACAGGAGTGATTTCTTTTTTCTTTTTAATCAATTTTCAGAGATTATAATTTGTTATTAGCTACATATTTATTACCAACATTTGTCAACAAATTTAAGTTCTAATTTGCTGCAAGTTTTTTATAAAATTAAAATTGGTTGAAATTATTATGATTTTATGAATCTGCCTTTTACTTTTAGTGAATTTCGTTAATAATATCTCTGATTTCATTCATTTGTTATTTTTTGTACTTTGGATTGAAGTAAATTTAAAATATATGTTTTTTTTAATGGATACACAAAATGTTTGTCAATTTTTAAGGGTATGATCTTTAATTTTTCACTTCCCACCCCATGATAAAATCTCTTTGTTATATATTACACTGAATAATTTAAAGTTTCTTTTGTTTTCAGGAGAATGTTGGTGGTACGACATACTTTTACCATCCTGATGACTTCAATCCACAGTATGAAGGCGTCGTGAGTTTATTTTTCGAATTAGTAGTAAAGCCAGTTTATAATTGTTTATGGTTCAGATGTATCTTAGTCTTCTAAATTAACACTAAACAAAAAGAGTTTAAAACCCAAAATATCTCTGTCGTATATATTCCAGAAGATAAAAAATTAAAACATTGAAGATGTATATGTCTCTACTTGTTTATTTTCAGCAACTGCCAAATTTTTCGGTGTATCCAGGGGTGCCACCTCACATTGCTCACATGAAAGTCAAGGTCAACATGCCACAGTTTTTCATGCCAGATGAATTAAAAATGGTATGATTGTTATTGAAATTTTTTACTTTTTATTTAAAATGAAACCATTCAAATATTTTCTTTTTAAATATTAGGTTAAATAAAATACAAATACGTTTTTTCTTGCATTTCCAATTAAAAAGAAAATCCAATTCAGTTTTATCGCTTTTGTAACATCCATTTCTAGCAGAAATATTTCTTGCCATGTGTTTTGTGGAATTATCTACTATCCTTGTGTTCAGTCAGGTTCTGACAGTCTCATCATATTAAAAACAAATAATAATAAAAAAAAATTACTACCCACTTCACATATAAAAAAACAAGACTAGTTTTATTTTTTACTTAACCTTTGCTTAAAAATAGTATTATAAACTAACATGAAAGTATTGTATTGATTTTTTATTGTTAATATGTTTATTAAAAACATTTAATAATGCTAAAAGTATTTATCCAAGTCACAGTATTTTGTTGTGTGTTAAAAACATTTCTTTTTATGTTTTGCAGGATGTATTGAACAAACATTCTCTCAGTCTGGCACAAATTGACCACAGTCAAAACCCAGGTTCGTTTTGAATTACTTTGTGTGTTACAGAAAACATGTAAGTACTTTAGAGACAGGAAAATGAAAGAAAACGATTTTCTGGGTCTTACATTATCACTAATGGTGGTGTGGGGGGTGTAATATTAAATTCTGAAAACTGATTAAGAGTTTTAATAAAAATACGATAATTCCTGTATAATTGAAGGGACTTGAATATTTATCGCATTTTACTAGAATAATCATTGAGTTTTTATCTTTGTGAATAAAGATATAATTAGATTGGTTTTGTTTAAGTTGATTATTTTATGTTGTTCAGATATTCCTGCTGAAGTGGATCATTATAATAACCTGTTTCCACTGGAACCGCCAACCAGCATGATTCAAAAGTCAAACACCTTTCACTACCCAACAATGTGCTACAAAGCCATCAATACGAAAGATGGCTTGACCTACTGTATTAGAAGAATACAAGGTACGTTATTATCTAAAGGCTGTGTTAAGTAAAGGTATGTTCACAATACAAACATTTTTACAAGTACATACGATTTGTTTGGGAGTATTGGGTAATGCTATACAAATGTTTTTTCAAAACAAAATGGTCCATATATATGTAAAGAAAACAAGTATTATAGGTATTACAAGTAAAATCAGAAAACTAATATTGACTAAATATTTTAATACAACAACACCACTTGATAAAGTGACCCTAAACAATGTCCTAAAGATGATAATTAGTATTTCATTTATAGTGTTTGATATGCAGTATGCCAATTAAAGTGAAGATTTGACTAATTTTAAAGCTTATGTATACTTGTATTGATTAAAAAACGAAACAATTTTAGGGTACCGATTGGCCAATACGAAGTGTATGCCATTGATTGAAATGTGGAGGAAAATGTATCATCCCAACATTGTTCAGTTAAGGGAAGTGTTCACGACAAAAGCATTTGGTGATAGCTGTAAGTAAAATATACTTCACAAAATTATAGAATAATTTATTTATATATTAATACTGCGTATGCTGAAATTTAATTAAAATATATTCACATTATTGAATAAATCCATTATGTAATTACTGTTGTAAATGTTTCGATTTGTCAAATTGCTGAATCTCAGAAATATTTGTTTTAAAAAATGCTGAAGTTCGATAAGGGAAATTTGCAAATAATTGTCGTCTAGAGTTTTTATTATTATTATTAGGGTTCCATCTAGCATCTGGAAAATAGGAGTTGTCATGACTCACATGGTTTTATTTTGGGAGTCAAGCATTCAAAAAAGGGAGTCAAGCATATTATTTCAATCACATAATTAACTGAATATCTGTCTTGTTTATATTACATGCATATATTATATCCATTATTCACTATTTTATCTTTATAATACTAATACATGTATATCCATTTCTTTTTCTTCTCATAAATAATAGACTTTTGTGTATTTAATTTTTTTTTAAATCAATTGACGTTGGCAATACAAAATATTGTGTCAAATATGCATGATTCCTGTGTCATGTGAAACCCTGTATTATTATTATTTTGTTTTGCTGGAATATTAATACATTTAGAATTAAATACATTGTTAAGATCAATTAAAGTGTGATGGTTTTATTGAATTGTTGTTATTTTTATTTTGCAGCTATAGTATTTGTACATGATTACTTCCCAGGATCTGAAACATTGATGTCTCGGCATTTTATAAATCCAGCACAAGTGAATGGATTTAACCCAGAAACAAACTCTAGACAAAATAATGTCAACAAAGGTATTGTACTGATTTGATTTTGGACATTTCTTGGAATTCAGTGCAGTTTTGGTTCCTGTTGGCATGGAATATTTTTAAAAAGTTTAAAATAGGATATTAACATGATTTGTGCAACACATTTTAAAACTATTTTTAAATAGTGTTGAAATAGTATATTATTAGCACATGATCTGTGGTTCGTTCTTTTTAAACTGTTCTTAAATACAGCCCCAGACAACTGCTGTAAACTGCTGTAATATGTAAAGCATTAGTAAACTTATCCCATTGTCCAATCAGTTTAACCCTATCAAAAAACCTTTCATATTTTACTTGCCTTGTTCAAGGTAGTTGAAAACTAATCATGTTTCTGCTGTGTAGGAATTAAATAGGACTAAATAGTCATTCTAAGACATTTGCATTATGGATATCATTTTATAGATAAGGTAGATAAGATAAGATATTTATTCTGTACTTAGGTGCCCTAAGCCCATTGTACATTGTGTTATAAATATCATGTTATATAATAAAGATATATTAAAAATATATATATTTTTTTTTATATATAATTGGTTTACATAACATTAAAGACCATTAATATTTTATTAGGCATGGCCAATTCTGCTATGAACAGTTCGAACCAGCACTCTGAACTCTTGCCAGAAAGTTTGATATGGACCTATGTGGTTCAACTGAGTTCTGCTCTCCGAGCTATTCATGCTGCTGGTCTTGCCTACAGGATACTGGAACCCTCGAAAATCCTTATCTACAACAAATCTAGGTAATCTAACGTTCATTTAAAATTATCCTTGTTTAGTATTTAGTATTTATTATAGTTCTAATGTTATGCAATCTAATGTTATCTCAAAATTTACTTAGTTTGTATTAGAATATGAACACTATGCTTTAGGACTGTTTCAAGTGACTTATTATCTGTGAATGTGTCAATAATGATATGTTTAAGGAATAAATTCTTCTGTATGGAATGGAATGGAATATTGTATGGAAAAGAAAACCAGGTTACTGATTATTATTGGAGCAGGAATTTAAATTCTGACAGAACATTGCCATCATTGAACAGGATCTTTTTCACATGTTATTTACATGAGTCATTAAGTGGTTGTCTTTATAATGGAATACTGGGAGTGAATACATGTCCCATGATGGTTCAAACTTAGTCCCATGAGAAACATAAGATCATAGTAGACAGGGTTATTAAATGTGATTTATTACCTTGTGTTTTCATGCAGCTGTGTGTGTTATTAAATATTGACCATATTTTGTGATACAAAGATGTAGTTTAACATGAAATGTAATACTGGGTTTTGCTTAGAGATAAATGAATGTTTTTTTACTGGTTAACAAAAGTTGAAATTTACATTGCAGAGTGCGATTGAATGCCATTGGAATTACAGATGTGCTGACTTTTGACAACAGCAAGACAAATCCACTAGCTGTGATGCAGCACTATCAGGTATAGTAAAAACCAAGTTTTCTAAAATAGATAAACATTTATAATCATGTACCATATGCATTTAATAATGTAATGTTTGTCATTGTCTGTTGACATACTATAAACTGTTATTAGTAATTTGTGACTTTGCTGTAAACTGTCATGGTACATAAACAGTGATAGAGGGATAAACCTTTTCACTATGTCAGAAGGAAAGTGTCTTGCTGGATAAATAGCATGACCATTCTTTCTGTATTTTGCAGCAAGAAGATTTGGTTGCTCTTGGCAAGGTGTGTCTTGCACTTGCATGCAACAGTGTGCTGAGTGTTCAGAGAGATCAGTTGTCTGCTGCCATGGACCTCATCACCCGTAATTACTCTCCAGACTTGAAGAATCTTATTTTGTGAGTATTTATTATAACTTTACACAATTGTTATCATATGTAACTAAATCCTTTTAATTTTGATTTCTTTAGTATGGTTTGAAATACTGTTGTTCTAACCATGATATTTTTGCTAACCTAACTGACCAGCTATTAATGACTTAAGTAAAATAATCTACATCATGTTGATATTGAAATACCTGTAAAATTTATTCCTCTATAAACGTAAATCATTAAAAATTATATACACATAGCTAGAATTTTACTTCTTTTTGTTGTTGTAGTTGCTTCTTTTTCATCCAGTTGATTGGGCCAACAGCCAGTTTCAACCTCTATTAATAAATACTTCACTTGTCTTTTATATTAAGTAGTACCACACAAAGTTATAACATAGTGAGTTATTATTTCAGTGTATGTGTAAAGTAGTCAGTATTAATCAGACTCTGTGTCGGTTAACTTGGTTTAAGGATATGTTGTCTTCCATAGAAGATGTTTGTTCTAGCTTGATACAGCCCTATGATCAGCATAGGATATAGATAGCAAATTGATTGGTTCTTATCATTCTTATTGTCTATTAAGCATCTGTTTGGTTCTGAACATAATGTTAGTGTTGATGTCATTGACATCTGATTTGTTGTTTCCAGGTATTTGCTTACAAATCAGAACAGACCGAGAAGTATTAATGATGTTATGCCAATGATTGGTGCAAGATTCTTCACACAGCTTGATGCTGCACAGCTAAGGAGTGACGTTCTGGAAAATGAACTTGGAAAGGTATTGTTTTTTTTCACAACTAATACATGTGTTGTTAAAGATGCACAGAGTATAACTCAAATATTTTTAATCTAAATATTGCTGACTTTATTAATGTTGTCTTGACATGAAATTTGTTTTCTTAGCATCTTGTCAAAGTTGTGTGAATGATTATGTTGCTCATGCTAGACTTAATTTCACTTATCTCATTTTGTTTGTTTGTTGTGCATCATTTACGAAAGTGGCATTTTATGAATAGGTTATGCATATTGTTTATTTGGATTTTTCCTATTTTCAATTCCAATAAGCCTGGCATAATATTAATACATTTGAAACAGAAAATGGAATATTTGAATTGATTAAATGCAATTTTGTTTTCTGTTAATCACATATTTGTTTTATAGGAAGTAGAGAATGGTCGCTTGCTTCGACTTCTCTGTAAACTTGGTTCAGTGAATGAAAGACCAGAGTAAGTGTTATATAGTTTTAACATTACAATGATGTAGAACAAAAGCAATTGTGATTTTTAGGATTTAAATACATTTAATTATTCAATTACTGATGTAGCCAATAGAATAGTCTGTTTAAATGGTTGTGTTTCTATTTTCTTCAATTCCTTTTAATAATATTTGAAACTTCCTAATATAATTATTTGTTATACATTTTCACTTATATTGTAGTCTTATATATATATATATATTATTTGATTCTAGCATTGGCAGCAACAGTTTTCATTATTGATTTACTATTTTCAGGTTCAACATGGACCAAAGTTGGACTGAGACTGGAGATAGGTACATTCTCAAACTGTTCAGGGATTATCTCTTCCATCAAGTAGATGAAAATGGTGCACCTTGGATTGATATGGCACATATTGTGCAGTGTATGAATAAGGTATGGATGGACTAAATGTCATATCTATGCAATAACAAACCTTGTTGATTATTTAGTGTAGTAGTTATTTTAATGTGCTTTATGCAATGTGATAAATGTCGAACTGATATACAGACTTGTCTACCTTTCCGGTTTCTCTGTAATATTTCCAGACAGACAACCCAAATTAATGCATTCCGGTGATACAGTCAAAATTTCCGCTATCTGACCGAGTCACTGAGACTTTATTTATTATTATTTTTTATTTTTTTTATTACTAAAGTTGTCGGAGTGATTGCATCGAGAGCATTTGCATAACTTCCTGAGTGAAGGTTGAAAGACATTGTGCATGCATAGTATTAATAGCGTGTCTGCCTGTGAACCGGTCGGTCATTGGATCAATCCTTCTCAGTGGACCCATTTGCAGTTTGGGCTATTTTCAGTTACAACCAGTGGTCCACAACTGGTTTATCAAAGGCCTTGGTATGTGCTGTTCTGTCTGTAGGACGGTGCATATAAAAGATCCCTTACTGCTCATCAGAAGGAGTAGCCTATGTGGTGGCAACGGGTTTCCTCTAGAGACATGTTAGAATGACCATATGTATGACGTCCAATAACCGATGATCAGATAAAAATCAATGTGTTCTAGAGGTGTCGTTAAATAAAACAAACTTTGCATAGTAGACTGTCCACTGTAGAAACCGTCTACTGAGGGCGCAATCTTTTGCTACTGTTCCACTTGCCGCCTTGACTTAACCTTTAGACTACTGAATTCTTTTAAGTTATTTCCCCAAAAAACTGGATTAATTTTGAGAAAAATCAGTGATAGGAAATTTCATTTTGATCATATATTTTTACTTTAAAACTTAACAAAACAATAAAATAATATAAAGGCATGAACAAATTAATATTATTTTTGGGTTTTGAAGGGCTTTTTTTTGTAGGTTTTCTAGATTTGTGATCTAGAAATGTTTAAAAACAAACAAACAAAAAAGTCGTATACCATGCTTGATCATTTGTATTTATGGTTGGATCACTAACATTTAACATCATATTCTCACCCTCACATTCGGTGTAATTCAATTTTTTTATTTATAAATTCTCTCTATTCACTCCCAATATCCAGAATCAAAATCCTCACCTTTGGTAAACACCAAAATAATATTAATTCCCAATTAGCTCTTCAAAATCTCTGCGTAGTGCCATGCTGCCATTGCTTGTCACATTTAGCAAAACTCCATGAAAAAAACCCTGCATTTACAGTGAACATTTCGATCGATAAAGGAATTCTAACACTTCAAAAAACCACCATTTGCAATTGGGAACATTCTTTATATATATAGGTATTGTGTCATTTCCTCCCATAATGCATTTAAGCAATAGGAAATACTAATTTTAAAGGGCCAGTTCGATTGTCGAGGAATGTTACCTTCAGTATTCAAGCATTGTCGAGAAAAGTCACCCGCAGTGTTCAGAAGGTTAATATAGATGCAAATAGAATAAAACCAAAATTTGATGTAAACTTTCCACCTGTTTGAGTTACAATTTAAAGTGTCAGTATAAGATTTATAGACTGACATTACTAGTTTGTGGCCCAGACAAACAAACATACAAACTATTGTTATAAAAACACAGAGTTGAACTTTATTGTGTATTGGGTGCAGGATTTACCCCGATGTAACAAAAAAGGAAAGTGTTGTTTAATGACACCTTGCTACATTGTTTATTTAGCAGCTATTACTAGTATTAAGTATTGGACAGGTGGAGTTTTGTAACCAGGGCCAGTGCAGCCATTTAACTAGTAGGGGAGCAAGACTGAATAGGGGCACCATCAATCATTTAAAGGGTGCCTACTATGTACTCATTAAATGTAAATATTGTTGCAAAAAAAGGGTGCTGCAGATTATTGGGAGGGGGTGGGGTGTGTATGCAAATGACCCTCTTGCCTCCCCTTGCTGTGCCAGCCATGGTAACTCATTGTCTTTAGAGGAAACTTACTATCACCACATAGGCTATTAGTTAGCAGCAAGAACTTTTTTATATGTACTATCCCAAAGACAAGACGGCATATACCATGGTCTTAACTAAAATTTGATCCCAGTATATATCCGGTATGAGTTCAACAGCTTAACAACTGTGTTACTAGGGCCAGTATATAGCAGCAAATGCAGCAGTTCTTTATGTAGCATGGCTGCAAATATATGTTGTGCTGTCGATAGGAAAATGCTTGTAAATATACCTGTGCCATTAATGTAAAAGAATAGCCTATGTGGTAGCTGTGGGATTTCCCTATAAATGTTATGTTAGAATATTGTTTGACACCTAACAGCCACTGATCTTTTGCCATTTGAGTTTCCTAATTTTAAAAGCATATTTTTAAACTACTGGTTTGAAGTTCAGAAAGTAATAATGGAAGCAGGTTTGTGAAACTGGGCCGGCTGTAAGCTGACATTAAGAGTTAATAATAGACACAGGAAGTGTAAGAATACTTTCATTTCTTACTCTGGAAGAGTTCTATAATTGGCATGTAAAGCAGGCATCTTTTAACAAGCAATACCCATACATTAACTGATGATTTAGCATGTTAAATGTACACCTTTGTTCAGTTATATCACAGACAGGTGTATATAT
>JAULBS010090974.1:0-17428 GCA_032355785.1 Symmetromphalus regularis | reverse complement strand
GCGATTTCTTATACACATGTACATATAATTTTGTAAAATGTGTGTGTGCTTGTGTGCGTGCGTGCACCCGTGGGTGCGTGAGTATTTATTATTTATGGAATATAATATACGGAATTATCATTCTATTGCTTTACATGTACATGTATTTTCAGAATGGATGTAACGGTTTTGATCTAACCTAAACAAAATCAACTTTTTGATCGGCATAGTTCGTTTTACTCATCAGTAAATATATATAAAGAGAATACTATCTGGAGGTTTATTTCCTACTGTTAAGCCTGTTATTAAATATGGCTATGGACCAGGGATCTAGCTTAAAAGTAAAACAATGATTAAAGAATAGGAAATAAATACTGTATATTGTGAACTGGCATTATACATGTAACAACATGCATATTGGGAATGTAAGTGTATTATTAGGAATTATGTTCATAATTATGTTTCAGGTTCTCTAAATGTACGTGGGCGAAAGTTGCACCTGGAGCTGATTGACACAGATGAACAGGTGAGAAACATTATAAATATAATTAATTAATTATTTAATACTAGGTCCCTACACGACGACGCAAGACATTAAACACTAATGGCGCTAAAAAGGGGCCACTTTTGGACAAAGCTAGCACTTTTTGATAAAGCATAAAAAATTTCACAAATAACTATTGGATCATACTGATTATTTTTGGATATGGAACCCAATCGGTAATAAATTCAGTTGGCCAATTATAGGATCATTGAAAGCAGAAATATAATTAATTTCTGTCAACAGATATCTTTATTGAAATTATATTGATCATTTCTGGATATAAAATCATATTCAATTTTTTCATTTACCCATGCACCAAATGTTTGAAAATGTCTTTACTAACTAAATAAACTATGTTTACAGTGTATGAGTAAATGTTAAAACATGAAACATTTGGGTGAATTTTGACAATATTGCTTAACAGCTTCTAAATACAATACTGATAAAGAGACAGGTTATTGCCGTATTAAGGTTAAATGTAGTAATTTTGAATTTTAAATAGCCATTACGTATTTTCTATTTTTGCACATGTCGGCTTCCAGATATTATATGAAAAAGATTGCAGATTCTAAGTTAACATGCTCCTTGTGAAAGTGTCTAAAAGTAGTATTACCTTTATTGTAAAATAGATTTCAAGTCATCTGCGTGGTGGTAATTGCAATTTTTGGAATCAGACTTGTATTTTCTATGAAGTACTGTTGTCTATCTTAAAGGTATAACATATTTAATACGTTTTACCTACTCAAACCAAATGACAGTGCAGATGATGGTTCTGGTTCTGGTGCTTGGCCATAGCTAGGCATACATATATATCAAAATCATCTTCAGAACCTTTTCTGGCGACAGGATCTCCAACTCTTGATATGATACAAGACATTGTTAACTTTTAAAATTAAAATGGCACCAGGACCACGACCAGGTGCGAATGTAGAACGTTTTGCAAGAGGGATTCCATATTGTGTAACATAATACCTGCTCTCAAGAAACTGGATACTGAACATTTAAAATAGTTTTGTGGTGTATACAATATCGGGTCAGTCAACATGTAATAAAAATGTTTCTGCGTAAATAGTAACCTTGTCTGTACTGATGTAAAATAATAATAATAATAATAAGCAGAACAGATCTAAATTTGTTGAACCAGATAAAAAAAAAAAACTTAAACTACATTGTATATGTTATGAAGCTAAATATTTGATTGCAAATATATATTTATATATTAACTAATAAGAAATTTTGGTTATTGGAAGTCTATGTTTAAAAAAGAACCTCTTAAAAGCCTTATTATTTATCTGGTGTTTAACAATTTGCCACTACTTTTAGTTCTAGACTCTTATATTATTATATATACGATATATTTGTTAACAATGTCCATTTATTATCTCTTTTGACAGGATGAATATATAGCAATCAAAGAGACCGTGTACACAGAAACTGACATATTCGTCGTCTGTTTTTCTGTAGTGCAGCCAGATTCTCTCAGAAACGTTGTAAAAGTATGGCTACCGGAAATACGTCAGATGGCACCAAAGACACCATTCATTTTGGCAGGAACTCAAGCCGATCTGAGAGAAGCAGACGTCGTGTTGAACATGCTCCGAGCAAAGGGACAAGAACCAATAAGTCCCCTGGCAGCATCAGAGTTTGCCAGGCGGGTGGGGGCGGCTGGATATATCGAGTGTTCTCCCGGGGTGGAAAAAAAGGTACGAAAAACTATCAACCACGCCCTGGCATCTGTGATAAAAATTCGAGAAGGTGTAGACAATATGCAATCATGCATCATATTGTAATACTGATTTTCGTTATATATCCCTTGTATTATGGATACGATTTTGAACAAGATAACAATTTTGTTGTTCTCAATATGTTGGGTTTGGGGGTGGGGGGTATTTCTGAGTTTTTTTGAAAAACAAAATGTAACAATACCTTTTATTTATTTTATGTTGTGCCTATTTTAGACGTTTTATGAAATGGAACTACAATTTTGATTTAGTTCATGGTATAGGCCTACCGTATTTATTATTGTTTTATCATTCAGTGATAAATTGCAATATTTTGGTTTTCAGGAAATATATATATAGTCATCAATAGTTCATCTTAAAAAAAAAATATATATATATATACCTATTAGATTCGATTTACTTAACTAGTGAAGATACATGTATATAGAATTTGATATTTATTTTTTGTGCTGGAGGGGGCAGTAATTAAATAAAGGTATAGGATTGAACATTTCCTCGTTCAGATTTCATCTGCCATTCTACTCATTCATAAACTTTTCAATACAAATAGCTCAAAATAAACCATCATAGAAATACTTCATAGTGGTAGCTGTCGTCATCACTGTTACCACCATCATCATCATGGTCGTTGTCGTCGTCATCATCATCATCACCATCCTCTTCTATCTCGACTTCGTTATCATTTTTGGCAATGTTTCACATAAAATGTGCACAAAATAAAAATAAAATATTAATGTCCATGGAGGTAGTCAGAAAGGCTTTTCATGTACTCACATTATCAATGGCGATATCACAGACATAATGGCACCTAAATTCATGATCTTATTAACAGAGGTAATAAGACTTATTTATTATAAGATGTTTGCAAGATATTATTATGGTAACGCACTGAGCCACAAATATATTTATTTTCATTTTAGATATTACATTTACAGATAATAACTTAAGAAGAAAATGTGTATGCATGCACCTGCTGCAGTGAAACCAATTTGTGTATTGGTATTTAACGACTGCAAATCATTATAATTATTGGTGGTTTCCTACAGATTTATATTTGTAGAACATGTTTTACTGGAACCATTGTCACATATTTCAGAAAACAAGGGCATGCGGCAGTAACAATATATATATATATGAATGTTTAATACCACACGTCTTTCCTTGCATGTATAAATATATGTAATTATATGAAATAGTGATGGTTAGCCAGTCACTTGTATTTGAATGATTGCCTCAAGTCATGAATGATGAACCAGATATGCGTTAAACTGAATTATGCAGTAGCTGCAAAGGGCAGATTTAGAGGAAGCAAGAACACTGGGTGCAAGTAACCCTAGGTAAAAGTCACTGACCATTTGCCTTCACCCAACCCCTCTCGCCATTTTACCACACCGGACATTAAAACCTATGAACCTCTGGATCCGTGTTATGAAACATATTAGGAAACAGTCACATTTTGACCACATATTTGTGTTTGAAATAAAAGTGAAAGAAAGAACAGACATTGGTTAATCAGTGGCTAATTAGTCAAAATCACGATATTTATAACTCACTGTTTTCAGAGGAAACCCGCTATCGCAACATAGGATACTCTTTCTGATTAGCAGTTTGGGATATTTTACATGCGTTTTCTCCATAGACAGGGCAACGCAAGCCACCGACATTGATACATCAGTCTTAGACGACTGAATGAAACGAGTAATAGCCTAGTAGATCCACTGTAAAGGATCGATCGGACGATTCATCACGCATCAGTCGGAACTCTCTTTAATGAAAGCTGCTTGAACCTTATTTTAACATAACCTTTTAATATTCCAAATGTTTGCATTCTAATGAAGTGTAGGCTTTTAAAAGGGAAAATCACAAAAGTTAAAATCAACACAACACCTAGATATATTTTTATATTAATATATACAGAACAGCAAAAGAAATGCAGATTTAATGTGCCATGTTTGATTGAATAAAAGTTAACTGTATTTTGACGTTAGCTGTTTTGCTTAGTGGAGGCATGTGCAGAGAAGTGTAAAGCATGTGCAGCATGAGTTTTATGAAATGTTCGTCTAATTTGATTAAACTGGATCTGAACAAACATTTGCGTTTCTTTTGCTATTCAGTATATATCTGTACGTCTCAACATTAATTTAAATATATATAATTTTCTCCGTACTACATTTAATGTATTGTTTGCCTGTTGTTTATTTATGAAATGTGAAAATAAACCAAATTACATAATTTGTACACTTTCATAAAGGAGTTTTGTTGTTTATGATAATTATTTCAGTAAACTAAATTAAATGTGTTGTAACTAAAATTAATTTTACTTAAATTCGATATAACTCAATAGACAGAATAACATCAGAGAAAGGAAGCCAGCAAATTTATTATATTTTTAATAAATCATTGTTCGGCAGGTTAACGTTCACCGCAGTTTTCATAGGGTCTTATAAGTCATTGTCGTTGGATGATACTTTTAACCAACCTATTATAACTATATGAAGATCAACAACATTAGCCTAACTTTAACCTGAATGCCGTGCATTCAAAAGTTATCTCCCTTATTTATAATAGATTCCATACAAATTAGCTGTAGATATTCTATATGCGACTCATAGTTTCCAGAGGAATCCAGCTACCGCCACATAGGATAATCTTTCCGATTAGCAGCGTGTGATCTTTTACATGTGTCTTTTCATACACAGGACGGCGCAAAAATTTAAAGTTTCTTTTATTTAACGACCCCTCTAAAGCACATTGATTTTTATCTTATCATCGGTTATTGGACGTCAAACATATGGTCATTCTGACACATGTATTTAGAGGAAACCCGCTGCTGCCACATAGGCTACTCTTTCCGATAAGCAGCAAGGGGTCTTTTATATGCACCTTCCCACAAACAGGACAGCACATACCACGGCCTTTGATTAACCTGTTGTGGAACACTGGTTGGAACGGAAAATATCCTCGACTGCAAATGGGTCCACTGAGAAGGATCGATCCGACAACCGACCGGTTCACAGGCAGACACAGGACAGCGCAAGCCACATACTTTGATACACTAGTATTGGACCACTGAATGAAACGAGTAACAGACTATAGTGTGTGCATTGAAAGGGATCAATTGGACGATTGGTCACACAGGCGGAATGTTTTAATGTTTACCAACCTATTAGTATTATAACCATATGAAGATCAACAACAGTAACTCTCTTTTACCTGAATGCCGGGCATTCAAAAGTTATCTCTCTTATTTAAAATTAGCTCTACGTATTGTATTTCCGACTCATGGTTTTCAGAGGAAACCCTCTACCGCTACCTAGCAGGGCTGAATTTATAAGGGGACAATTATTATGCCTTTATTTAAAAAAAAATAATGATTATAAATTTAGTTCTATTATTAAAAAGAATTAACAAAGTGTGTGTGGGAGGTGGGGAGGGCATATCAGAAAAATAGAATCAGACGTCTTCTTCGGAACCCAACAAGAAGAAATGGGGTATATCATTCATTTTTTTTATTTGTCATGTAATTTAATTTCTATGTTGAGGGGCCCCGGAACCTGAAAGGCCCCGAGCCCTGCAAGGTCTAAATTCAACCCTGCCACATAGGATACTTAATTTGGAATTTACTATCATCTGGTGGTTTCAGATACTTGGTCTTGGCTTACAGGTTGTTTGTTTGTTTAAATTAAAAAATAAATTAATTAAAATTTGAACATAATAAATTAAAACATGGTATTAACCAAAATTGCATTGGATGTTTTAATGAAACTATTTCAGAGACGCATGCAAGGCTTTTGATAAATACGATTACCACCACTTTTAAAAAGATTTTTAATATTGGAGACAAGTGTGTTACCATCAAATTATAATGGAAAAAGGCTTCTAACCCCGATCCTCCTGTGCATTTTTATTTTGTAGTGCTGACACTGTCATTACATAGATGTGAAATAGAAACACAATTTGGAACATTTTAACCAGTTTGTTACATTATACCCAATCCCTGGCTGTTTTCAGTAACTCCGTGTATTTTTATATATTAAAAAACTATATCCATATTGTGTGTTTAATTTAGTGTTGTTTAAAGTGTCTGCTAGCTTTCAAAGTGTGTAGTCCATCTGAGGAGATCATTCCAAATTTAGTTACATTTAAAATAAATAAATAAACCTCTTTTCTTTATTTTATTATCATAATTTCAGAGCATATTTAACATTTAATATGCAATATTTTTTCATGTTTATATCGAATTAGGGTTATATACAATGCGTATCAAACTACTCTAGGTCACTACTCCCCGATACGTAATAGTATATTATACTGTCTTCCTTTTTCGTATCAAACTGCTATATGTTACTGATACATGTTTGCTTCCAACAGCCATCTCTGGTTGTCACTTGCTCCTTCTAAAGGTTTTATTTCAGTCTCGATCTTGAGCTGAATGAACCAATCAACAAACTGCTGACTCAGCGCAGACACCATGACGTCATCATTCTTTAGGGCATCTAAAGAAGATGACAGGGAAACTGGAAGATCTGGGGCAGACGGATCACGAATTGGAGGACATTTTATCTTGTTCACAATTCCATCAATACCTGCTGCAACTGTCGCTGCGAACACCAAGTATGGGTTGCATTTTCCACTAGGAATCCTATTTTCACAATAGGTTCCTCCAGACTCATTATTTTTAAAGCGGAAAGCAGCATTTCGATTGTCTATATCCCAAAAACATGTTCCTGGTGCCCATGGTTGGTACAAACGGCGATAGCAGTTGACTGTAGGAGAACAGAGCGCAGTTAAAGCTCCAGAGTGCATAATTAGCCCACCAATCCAGCATTTGGCTATATCCGAAACATTGTCTGGTTTTGTTGGGTCATAAAAGGCATTGGTTTTAGTTTCATTTTCCCACAGTGAATGGCTGAAGTGTGAACCTATCCCATTGTCGGCAGCGTTCTGTTTTGAAATAAAGGTTGGAAGCAGGTGATGCTGTTGAGATAATTCAAAAACACCTTGGACAAATCCAAAGGTCATATCTGGACATTTGATACCCCACTGTGGCTTTATAACATATTCTATCATGCCCGGGCCACTTTCGGTGTGAAATTCTAAAATTTCAACACCAGATTTGAGCATTTGGTCATCAAGTTCCAGCAAAAAGGATTCACATGATCTTAACGTTTTGCTCATGCAGTAATCAGGACTATCAAATACTGGCTTTTCCGTATGACGGTTTCTCAGGTAAAACTCTTTTTCAAATCCAGAAAATAAATCATATCCCAGATTGTGCAGCTTCTCACATTGATGCTTGGCTATATATCTTGGACAGGCCTCCTGTGGTTTAAGTCCTGGCATCCAAGCTGTTTCACAGTAGAATTCTGCAATCTTAAATTTGCCATTCCCTGCCCAAGGAAGAGTGTGTAGCGTATTCAGATCAGGTATAATAGCCATGCTTGCACCACCCGAGTCTGCAACCTCTTTAGGGTATACCAACTCACTTTTCTGTCCAAACATTAATGAACCTGGAAAATATCATACGGGCATGTTGAAAGAGTTGTCAATTTAATTTTAAAAAATATTTTGTTCGAGAATAATAATTTTATAATAATTATTTATAGCGACTTTCAGTAAGAAAAAGTATACACGGAAATAACTCCCGGTGACATATTATACTATTAATTATTTAACCAATGTCAGAATTTTATTTTAATTCAATTTTAGTGAAATCGTTAATAAATATTTGATAAACACTGTGATAAGTGTTTGTTTCCGAAAATTCATGAAAGAGTGTATTTCCATAGAAAATCTGATTTTTTTTTTGTACATTAACTATAATAAATTTTAACTTTATACTATGAATATCTTCAGAGTTATCGCCTCTTAAAGTACCTAGGGTTAGTGTAAAATATGACTATTTTTATTTAGCGTTACATTTTCAGTCACTTTTGAGCTCTCGTAACTTCATAACTATGGGTGCTAGCCACGTGAAATTTTATTAATTGATGTTTTAAAATTTTTGCATAGAATCTTGGTAATAAAGCTTTAAAAATAATAATAAAATACTGATTAAGGAACAGTTTGTTGCCAGTTTTGCATTTGAGGTTTATGTTCGTTATTTGAATTTCCAGATGGCCACCACTTATACTAAACATACATATTTTAGGAAAATCATTAAAAACAAATAACATTAATTTCCTTGTAAAATGGTATTTCAAGATTTTCTATTATTTTATCGTAACTCATTATAGATAACGATTCCAAATCTTAAAATATCGGTTCCTTAGCGGCAATGATTAAAACCTAAATACAATCCTGATCAAGAAATATGTTGACGACAGTGTGTAATTTTAATTTAGAGTGGCTATTTTGCTATCTCTGATGGCTACGATATATATTATTGTGTCTCTAGCGAATAGTTTATCTATAATTATAGAAGCAGAGTTAAGAGAAAACAGAGAATACATGACACCATTTTGAAATCATTTAAAATTATAATTTAAGAATCACTGAAACTGCAAATGTTTGTTTAGCTTCTGCAATCATGTTTCTATTATAGCTAGAAAGTCATAGGTAAAAAAAAATATTATATATGCCGGCTATCTTGAAAATCAAAATAGCCATCACGATAGTCATCAGCGATGATTAACAAAATGTACGCGTACTAGGCCCGCAATACAACTTACCGCAGTACATGACTAAATCCTTCTCAAAATGAGCAACATTCTGGATTGGAAGGATCTTTCCCTGAGAGTTACCATTGATGTCACAAAATGAAAACTGTATATAGTGAAACTCCGACATTTCTTTTCTGATTCTTTCCAACCTGTCCATGGTCAAACGGTCAGGTGGTATGAAGCAAACTGAAAACGCTCAGATCTGAAGCATACTGAAAATGTTCAATGTCAAACAAATTGAAAATGTTAAGATGCTGTCAAGCAAGACGGGAAGTAAAACAAACAGAAAACGCTCATATGTTGTGAAGCAAACTGAAAAAGTTCAGATGTTGTGAAGCAAATTTAAAGGCTCAGGGGTTGTGAAGCAGAAAAACAAATAGAAAATGTTGGTGACATGATGCAACTCGGGAAAGACCAGATGTGAAGCAAATTAAAAACACACGTGTGAACGAGTTGATAACATACAAACGTTACCTGTGAATTGATTTGATAAAAATCGAAGTCAAACAAGACCAGACAAACGTGTTATTTTTTTTTACTTTTCTAGACCACGATGTATTGAATTGAATTGAAGTATTTTTGAAACGTGCCCACGTCCAATTTGGTTCGGGCACGTTCACCACGGGCCCAATGTCTTAAGACAAGGGCACTGGGTCCGGGGCGAAAAGAACGAGAGAAAAAAAAAAGAGAGAAAAGAGTAGGGGTGTAATTGGTGGTTAGAATACTGCTTTAGTAGTTAAAGTAGGGGTCCTTTATTATTATAAATTTTGATGACGAGTAATTTATTTAATTGTAGACGGTCTGTCTAAATAATAATAAGCCGGAGATAATTATAGGCAACCATATCCACAAGTCTTGCATGATTAATCAGTCGTGGACAGCGAACTTTAATTCAGTAGAAATAAGCTGAGAAGTGAAATATTTTTTTACATATAGTGAAACTACACATACAGATATAAGAACAATTGTGCTTCATTGTCAAAAGCTCTACCGAGAACACGCCCACAAGTGTACAAAGCATACGCTGGGGGTTAAATGCCAGTGTACGTGTTTAGAATTGGAAGAAAATGTCGATCCAAATAGCCCTTCTGGCTTTTATTAAACTGCTAGTTATTTTGTCTATCGCTATGCAATTGGGCTCAGACTACTATTAATTTTGCAATGTTCTCTTATAGGCCCAATGGCCACAGCACCTGCATTAAACTCACTAGGCCATTGGCATTGACATTATACAAGAAACTTTATAGGTTCCAATTCTTTCATTTCTATTCCTTATTTTACCAATAACATTCCTGATCATGTTGCAAAATCAACATTTTTGATGTACACTTTTAGAAAGGGGAGGGAAGCAAAAAAAAAAAAAAAAAAGTAACCTTTAAAAATGTTGATAATTGTGAACGGCCCCTAATTTACTAGTACACCTTGGAAGCCTATTCAATCAGGACTACTTCATACAAGTAGTATGTCTGCACATCATTATAATTTGAGTGAACAGCATTATGCTTTTGATACTGTGAAGTTAATAACAAATCATGTTACCTGTAACTATGAGAACTTAATGACACAGCATATTGGTTAATCACCAGAATCTTTATCATTTATCTGAAAGTCATGTGAGCATCAACCTTTGATGTAATAGGTCATCATATAGATCACCATCCATGGAACCATTGGGCTATTTACTAGAGTAATCATTTACCAAACTTCTTATACAATGAAAAATAATTGTTTAAGTAAATATTTTTAGCCATATTGCCACCATATTACAAAACAGCTCATGCGACAACCTTAAAATGACATGCGTCAAACATGTGCCTTGACAAGGCTTTTAAAAAATATTACTTAGAGATCAGACATAAAATTAGAAAAACTAAATTCATAAAAAAAATAATTCCAACAATTCATATAATATAAATCATGTTTTCATGTATTTATTTGGTAAACATGATTTACAGATGAAGGAATATACAGAAATATTTTGATAACTATTTCATTACCAGCAAACCATGATTCTCACTAGTGATTCAAATGCTCTACTTCGCTGCACCATCCTTTTCCTTGGCTTTAGCAGATCGGGCGAACTGACAAACTATTGGTTTACCTAACAATACAAATCCATTAGTGTCTTCTAAAGCTTCTGTAGCCAACTGATCTGAAGGAAGTGTCACAAAAGCTTGACCTTTCATTCGGCCTTCTTTCATGAGTCTTACATCAAAAATATTTTGGTGTTCCGTTACCTCTAAATTTACATATCGTCCATAAATATATTTTAAGTCTTTCTCCCTCACTTGTTTAGCCAAATTCTTAATATACAATCTGCAGCTTGCCTCTCCTCTGTTATAATTTCTAAACACGGGCATTTCTTTACGTTGTCTTTCTGAGAGTCTTCCTTTCTTGAGCTCTTTGGAAGAAATGTGTCCATCAGGATCATCATCACTATCCCTTGAATCTGTCTCATGTTCTTCTGACGGTTTATCAATTGGTTCAAGTTTGCCAAAGCCAGGTTTATCTTGTTCCTGGTCTTTAGTGTCAACTGCAGTCTGTTCCATTAAAGATGTACTATCTTCCAGAAAGGGTTCTTTCAGTTCTATGTTTGATGGCAACTTCATCTCAATTTTCTTGGCATGTGATGCTTGAGAATCTAATTGTTCAAATACTTCTTTTGGTTGCCAAGCTGTCTGTTCCAGCTGAGCCAGTGAACCTGCCTCAAATGTGTTAGATGTCAACTTAATTTTCTTTGGGATTTTTTTATGCCTGTTTTGTATTTTTCTTTTGAAACTTGTATGTTCACTAGAAAGCCCTTTGTTTTCCGTATCACTGGTGCTTTCTATTTCTGATTCTGTCGAAGACGACATATTCATTTCCTCAGCTTTCATTCCATGCATTTCAGGTTCAGGAGGTTGTACAGGAGGGATGTCAGATGGAATGGGTGGTGTTTGAGTTAATGGTCCAAAAGGAGCTGGAATATTCAGTTTGTTCATCAAATGTAACACTTGAACATAGAATTTTGGATAGGACACTAGAGCATTGGTTATATTTGCTAATATTGATAAATTTGGAGGAGGATAAACATAATGCAAATGTGGATTTCGAGGATAATTTAATCCCCATTTTTCAAACATATCATCTTTGTAAACATTTAAGAATGCTTCATGTTTTGTTGTCTTGTTTTCTGTTTCTACAGGAAAATCAGCTGCTAGAGTGGGTTTTATTTCTGATTCTGAAGAACCTGAGAACTTTTTAACATTTGCAAACTCTGCAACCAGCCGTGTCCCAGCAACTTCCAATTGGTGCAGTCTTTGTAAGGCATTAGATGCTGACTCAATATCCTCAAACTCGGCAAATGCAGCATGTTTAAGAGGGCCCTTTAAGCCCATTACACGAACCTCTTTGGCTCCAAAATGACATAGAAGATCTTTTTTATCTTCTACAGACAGCTCCGAGGACAAATGCCGAATTAGTAATATGTTGTTTTTTGTCATTGTTCTTTATAGAAAAACAAAATATGATAAAAACACCACAGATTTCATAGACAGTTTCATTTGTCCTGGTCTTCTAAATACTAGTATTAGATTTCATAAGCAACACCTGAAAACAAAAATTGAAATATAAGCTATATTAAATCAGGTATATCCATCCTATAAGACTGTGGAACAAATTCTGGGAATCTCAAACTTGAATTATTAATATATTTCCATCAAACAGTATAAACCATGTGGTCCTAACAAACTAAATCAAACTCATATACTTTGAACACCAACCTGTAAGGCTAATAAACCTCACTATAATATATTATTACTCTAATAAAATTGGGATAGTATGAGCTCTGACAGAGGAGACAGAACATGTACATACACATTGTTTTCCCATGCTATTTATTACACAAGTTTATAGCATAATATAATATATATCATGAGAGTGCAAAGCACTCAAGTGGTATAATTACGGCACACCATAAAAAAAGAGAAATAAATAACATGAGAAATCAATGCATTATGTGTACAGTTTAGTTTTTTTTACATACCATCACTAAATGTTAATTAGCTGAACTAACTAAATAACAACTTACTTGATCTACGAAGCTAGTTGAACTGTGGAATTGATAAAAATGTAATGCTGAGCCTTAAATTCTTTGACGTCATAAACCGTTGTTAGGAACATGGCTTCATTAAGGTATTCCAAAGAAAACAGACTATGCCATGGGTTAATCTGTATTACAGTTGTGTAATAACAGAAAAAAATTAATGCACAGCTTAAAATGCCTTTATAGTTTATTACTATAGTTTCTAGTAATAGTTGCATGAAATAAATACGTATAAATAAAATAAAATAAAATGGTCCAGCGCAGCAGCAGTAGAATGTTGCACTCTCATGCTGATGGCAATGGTTCACACTTGACTACGTGTCAAAACAACCAAATGTATGACAAAAGGTTGTTAAAAAAAAAGAATAAAATTAAAATAAAATTTGGAATTCAATGTCTCATAATCAGATTCTTTTTGTTCAAAATGATTAATAGGCCTTACATATAAAATCGGTAGAACTTTATTATTTAATCACTGAATAAAAGTACTTTACTCTCTTTAGGGGAAATTTTTTTAATTATTATTAAAAGTTTTAATTTGCCACTGGTTTCTGTTTGAGACAAGTCAAAATGTTTCCAGAAACTTTAAGTAAGGACTGCACAGGAAGACTAGTAGCTTCACAACTTGCCCGCTGAGTTTTAAAAAACAGGCCTACATTGTGGGCCTTTTTATGGTATGTTGACGGAGACATGCAAAGTGGTCTCCACTTGCAGAAGGTTGGTAAAGGACTAAACTGGTGTTTTGGCATCAACAAAAATGGTTTTGTTTAGGGGTTAAAAGTTTATTGAACATTAAAAGCGAAATCAGTGAATCGAACTCCAATTATCTACAAAAAAAATTAATTTTGTATTGGTTATCAGTGTTCACATATTAATTCTTTCTTAAAACATATATTTATACATACTGAATACCTTACGTATCACTATCAGTATTTTGGTGTTTTGAGATAAATTTTTAAAGTTTGGCAACTGTTTGAAAACGCAAATGTTTCATTTACAATGCAATATGGCGGACATTTGTTTTACATTATTAATTTTTATTTTTCAATTTCAATACAATATTTTTTTTTTTAATATTATACCTCAGAGCAAATAGTAAATATGCAAGAATTGGTTATTGATGATTTATTAGTTAAAATATTGATAGTTTGGAGGTTTATTAAAGAATATTAACTATAAAAAAAAGACACTAGGTTAAATAATTTGCACTATGCCAATTTTGTTTACGTGTATTGTCATTTTTTGCCAAACGGAGTTATTTCCCCTTGGATATAAAAATTAAATTTTGCGGGGTTCGGAGAGAGATAAAAAAAATGTTTTAAAATAATTATCAATATTTAAAGGGTATTCTATCACCACAGCTAAAAATAGGTGTATCATAGTGACCAGTTTCAGTGGGTTTAAGCAATAAATTGAAAAATTCAAGAATTTTAAAACTAATACTTTGGTTATATGTCCATCTATCTTTTTACTGGAGTTTCTGTTCCAATAATGTGCATTCCATGGTAATATTGAAAACTCAGGCACCAAAACAAATAGTGACCCCCTGAGGTCAATATAGAGAACTACGTAACCTGTTTCGGTGAATCATTAGAATGTCATGATCACTGGTACAAATTAAAACCAAAATAGTATGGAACACAATAGTAGAGTTGTAAAATGTGTCTTCACCTAAAATACACAAATAAATAATTTTAAACTGATTTTAATATGATTTTTTAAATGATTAAAAGAAGTGTGTTAAAAAAAATTCTTGCTTGATGAGTTGTTTGGGAACACAAACAAAAAAGTAATTTAGTTACACATGTATTCTAAGTAAATCAATAAAACATTTGTTGCTAATAATTTTATAAACTGTTGAAACAAAACGTCTGATTTAAAATGGTTAATTCATGTAAAAAGTACATTATTTTGCATTTGAATCACATTCATGAAACAATGACAAAAAACATATAAAGGCCTTATTCCACTGGCGAGCGGCAATGGAAAACTGCGCTGTGAAAAAAATAGAACTAGTGCATTTCCATAGAACCAATTACACTGAGAGCGGAACGGCACGACGGCAAAGCGGTATACCGCTGCCGATAGAACACTGAGCGATTTTTCTGAAATACGGCGCGATAAATTTAAGAGTTAACCAATCAGGATTGGTGCTGTTTATTATACACGACATAACCACGTGTACATGTCATGATATTGGTGGAATGGTTGATCATGGAAGTTCAAAAATATCCACTGTTATTATCATGATCAAACACAAGAAGATTATATATATAAATATATTTAAAAAAAAAAAAATTATTTGGTAAATCTCATGTACCCAAAATCGCTTTGGTTTCCTCCATCCATGTCTGTCTCCACACTAAAAGTAGCAACAGTAAAATCTCCTCTTCACTTTTTCTTGTCTTCGTCATACGCCCAAAAATTGTAAGTTGTTTATTTACAAAACAAAAATTAACGTGCGGTATTCCGTGCTGTATGTAATTGAAAAAACGCATGGTTTACCACTTTCGTTTGCCGCTATTCCTGTGTAATTAGGCCTTAAGAGATGTATATTTTTGGCAATGGTCTGTAAAGGAACTTGAGAAAATATAGCACATGGCAATCATATGATTTGAGCTGCCAGACGACAATACAATGTTTGACAAGTGAATTGTTTTTATTTTATTAGTTATTTTAAAATTATGGACTTATACAAATGTTTAAAAAGGTATTAAGATATATACAAAGTTGAGATGAGTACCAATTTGAAATGTGAACTATTGACTTGTTTTGCACTTATTTTGTCAGATCTTTTGTGCATGTGACAGTGGTTTGTTTACATTTCATACATTAAAACGGGCGACATCGTAGATTTTCCACATCGCATACGCTTATGCCCGATCTATGCACCCACCGAAACAGGTTCCTCACTGAAACAGGGCACCCGACGATAATTCATTTCAAATCCTAGAAGTGTGTACAGTTGTTCAGGCAGTTCCGGATCAAGTGTTTTTTATCTTGTTCACATGCGATCGTATGTCAAATTTTCATTTTATTTTAATACAACAAACAATTACTTACTTTGCTACAATAACAATTAAAATGAATAAAATATGTAGTACGAAATCCTAGTTGATTTTATAAAATATTGGTTTTGGGGGGGTAGTTGCAGATAATTTGGGTAGTTCTGGATCACACCACTTATCGATGCTTACAAGTACTTAAACTATTTTTTTTTCAAGTGAACCTCTTTGAAAAGGTTTGCAATAAAAATATTTATATTTTAACTGTAGGATACCGTTCCATAAACTCTAACGCTGCAATCAAGTTTGTAAATTAGTGCGAAGGCCCTTGAAAAATGGAGGAATTTACAAAGAACATTGAGTACGTGCATGGTTTATAATGTGATTTGGAACTGACCAAAAAAAGTCACGGTATGGTTTCAAATTTTTTAATTTAATATAATTACATTAACAAAAATTATACCTTCCCAGTTTATTAAGTGCAAGATGTAGTTTATTTGTAGGCAATGTTTATTATGAACTGTCACCTATTTTGTCGCTGGTGTAACTTTCAAAAACACCATACGGGAAATGTCGAGACCCCATTGTGACTGTTACGATTGTGTAACTTCGTTCAGGTGACAGTTTATAAAGTTCGCAATTACACATTTCTGGTGAAATTTTGATTATTATTTTTCCAGCACAGCTCACTAATAAAACGAAATGTAATAAAAATATAATAACGTTTTCGATCGGTTATTTATTCGACGTTTTGAAACAGCATTTTGATCAGGAACTACCCAAGATCCGGAACTGCCTAAACAACTGTACGGTTCCTACTTAAGTTTCAGACCTGAGCGTTCGAAGATAAGGCCTATAAAAAATAAAACTATTTTATCTGGACTTAAATTTACAAACACACTAAATACTATTTCATAGAACTCACCAGACTATAAGCATTTATAATACATTCTACTTAAGAATGCATAACAATCATTGTAAATAAAACGACAAAACATAACTTCGTGATATACAAGACTGTCCTCTTCTCTTTGTTGCGCTTTTCTTACTTAGTAAACCCAGCCTTTTTCAACGACACATCATCAAACGATAGTGAGACGGTGAGCCGTCATTATTGAAATAAATGGATACACCAACATTCCTAGACAGCAATGCTTGCTAACAGCAGAACGTCCAATCCCCCAGAAGTTGAAAACAAATTTCGTGGTAGAGTGTCCTTTATATACATAAGACAGGGATAAGGCATCATAAGCTTTATAAGGTATTTCTTCAGTAGGCCTAAGTCTCCAAATAAATTTGGTTTAGTAGTGTGCCAAGAGTAAAAAAAAATTAACACCTTTTTCTGCACATTTAATTTATATATGTGTTTATATAATAAATAAAAAAATATGTACCAAATATTTATTAAATAA
>JAULBS010090963.1:0-17429 GCA_032355785.1 Symmetromphalus regularis | reverse complement strand
CGATGTATAATAATTATTGTTCTCTTACAGAAGTATGTCACATGTGCTGATGGTCCTCCACTGTCAACAGTAGTCAACTATACAGTGAACCGACACACGCCGACGAAAGAACAGACAATGTCCGACACACAAGTAGCACTGGCTGAGCTCTACGCTCATGTGCAAGCCATGCCAGACTCGAGCAAGAAGAAGAAATTGTTAAAACAGGTGATTATTGTCTGTGTGTTTTTTAGCGTTTATTTGTTATATTTTCCCATCAATCACTTTATAACCAGTGCTACTTGTACTATTAAATAAAAAGTCAAATACTATCTACCCAAAGACATATACCATTTATTCAATAACTGTTTTTTACTATGCTCTACTTCTAACTGACTAATTAATTACAAAAAATAAGATAATTAATGTTATCTGGACATTGAAATTGTATTTTCATATATGTATATCATTTCAAATTTAAAATATTTTTAATATATAAATAAATACATGTAATAAAAATTGATTTTGTGGGAACCTAATGAGATTCGTGAGATTTTCATTAATTAAAGGAATTAGATTTCTTGATTCTTGTCTTAAAACAAGCACTGTAAAAAGAATTATATATATTTTTTTTTTGACAGTTCAACCGAGCCAATGGGATGCCGACAAAGAGCAAACACGTGAGAAGTAAAACATTTGGTGAATCTTTGAAGGTGAGATATTAACCAGTGTTACCACCAATGGTCAATGTTTACTTTTGTGCTTGGGGAGGGGGGGGGGTTTGTTAAATAAATAAATAATCTTTGAAGGTGAGATATTAACCACAGTGTTACCCCCAATGGCCAATGTTTACTTTTGTGCTGGGGGGTTGTTAAATAAATAAATAAACTTTGAAGGTGAGATTATCTTTGTGTAAAAACAAATAAAGAAAATTTGTGCTAGTTATCCTCAAAATATATCTTTGAGCATCTTTATTTATTACACAGAAGATGTTTTTAAAGTATTCATACTTCTGTGTAATCATGTGCAAAAACTGGTGCAGATGGGATAAAATAACAAAATATTTTATGAAATTTCACATGATATTAGTTTAAAATAAATATTTTGTTAATAATGTAAGCCTTTTTCTGTATCCATTCTACTTGGTTAGATATTACATGTTATGATGGTTAGTAAAATATATTGAAATCTAATTTTAGAGATGTTGCTTTCTTTTATTACCTTCCCACTGACCTGTCAATATTGTTGTTTAAAATTATAATAATGTGAGATTGGTCTTTTTTTTGCTTTCAGAAGCATTTTCCTGTTCTTCATAAACACAGAAGACGAGGCTCCAACGACCCGTCTCGGGTCACTGAGGGACTCAAATGGGGCATCACTAAAGTAGGTGATATTTGATTTAATCACTTTTTTATTGCTGTTGCATCACTCAGTCCTTGGAATTTAGACATATTTACAATGGTAATTAATAGCCATCACTTAATTTTTTTCCTCTGACATTGTGATGACAGTTTTAGGAAAATGAACATACAGCATAATATTTCTATTTTTGTAACAGCAGTACAGTTATACAGCAGCTCTATTGATTACCACCATGAATTTAGAGGGCAGAACACTTTGAAAAATTACTTGTAATAACAAGTAACAATTAATATACCACCAGTCTTTCCAGTAGATCCCATGATTAAATATGAAGTGGAATATTATTATAAATTAAGTGAATCTGTATATAAAATATTTTTGTTTGTTTTTGGATTGATTTATAAGATTGATTTTTGTTTAACTTTACAGCCATTTGTGATAGAGGAGACATGCAATGATCAAGTGACAATAATTGAGTGTGGGAAAGTGCAAACAACTCCGCACAAACAGAAGAGTTATCCACAACACAGATACAGGACTCAGGTAATTAGGCATTTGTGTACTATGTCTACAGATATGAGACTTTCAAAAGTAAAATTTTACCAGGGATATTTAAGATTTTAAAACTTCTATATATTAATTACCAAAACATTTTAATTCAAAATATTTTTTAAATTTAAAGTGGGTAGTTTTCAGTGTTTCACAAATATAACCACATGGAACCAACATGTTAAGATTAAGATAGACAATATTATGTTTAAATCTTATTAGAATTGAATATTTGGTGTAACCCATAAATGGGTTATGCAAACAAAATTTATATAATCTTTATTTTGTATAATCTATAAAACATGACCTGGTAAATAATGTTGCATGTTAAATTAGACTTGCATCAGCTACTGTGAGTGAAACAAGGTCAGTGTCATCATCAAGAGTTTAGCATACTATTTAGAGCACGGGTCTTGGGTACAGTTTCTGACCTAAGCCAATGTTTGTGCTCCAAGAATGGATACCATCACACAATTTTAAAAGATCTGGTTTTTTGTCTCTAACATGATGAATTAATAACTATATTATATTTTCTTACAGCCGCCAAGTCCTGTAGTACACATAGTTGATATGAGTAAATCGGATCACCACACTCCATTATCACCGAGTCCCAGGAAGCGGAGGAGTAGTGAGGACATCAATGAGAATGCTCCACCGTCCAAAGACAAGAAATCCATCAAGCAGAAGTTACCTTCCACTGAGAATGAGATCAACTATATATCCGTCAACTTCAAAGTGAAGAAAACTCTCAAGTATACTCCAGACCATGTAAAACCCATCGCAATGGTCTCCCCCATCACACAGTCCATGCAAAGTGCTCCTGAAGCAATGCAGGTAACAGTGTTTTGTCCAAATAAAAACAAGTTAAGGCCAAAAAAATAAATCACCTGTATTTACTATTACATGCTAAAATTCATGATTAATAAAATTATGTGTGAAGTTGAATAATTAATGCTTTACTTTTCACATATGGTCATGTTTAGAGTCTATCATACATTTATTAAAAAGGCTGTCTAAAAGACTTTTGAATGATCAAATGCAGTTCCAGTGTTATTTAAGATTTTTCCATGAATAATATCTAGTTACGGCTATCACGATATCGAAAAAGCTACTGGAAAAGGCCAAAAGGGACGGAATGAACAACCAGAAATTACTGAAATTACTAGTGTTTTTAATCGAAAGAAACAAACAAATCATGGCCTTTAATTGGAAGATTTGATAATGGCATAATAATGTTTGTTTTCAACTGTACACTGCCTTTTTAAATTTCATGCTATAACTTTTAATAGGTACTCATTATTTTGGCATTTACTAAATTCGCTAAACTTCTGTATAAATGTTAATGCAGTGAGCCTCAGTGGTCCAGTGGTAGGATATTGGACTCTCAAGCAGAGGACCGTGGTTCAAAACCCATCGGAGTCTGGCTCACACGACCATGTGTCTCAATTTACCAAATGTTTGACATCCAATAGCTGATGATTAATAAATCAACGTGCTCTAGTGGTGTCATTGAACAAAAAAAAAGACGTCAATGCAATTCTGCTTTTTTCGTATTTCTAGGTGGATTTAGTTTTTTGATTTCAAAGTATTAATGTATTTATGTTTGTATTTCAGAAGGCAGTGATGACGCCCCGCTCTCGCAAGCCCATGTTCCTACAGACGGAGAGTGATGTTTAAAGATTATGAGTGCTATTTTTGTAATCACTACTAATGACTAATTCTCAACTAGTGTAGTTCAAGGCCATGTGTTTGTGCTTATTCTAGGACAGATAGAACTTTGTCTAGTCATATATATATGTGTGAGTTTAATTGTTCAGTGCAGTGGCTTTCTTGTTTACAGGAAGTCACAAAACCAAGTGCTATGAAATGATGTTGTTTTGCTAGCTCTGTTAGCAGGCTTCATTGGATGGAACCCGTTACTGTGCAGACAATGTGTATGGGAATTTATGGCAATAAATATTTATCATTTCTGTTCTAATTTTTAAATGATAAAATTTTCTATTTTTTACACAGTCTTAGGTATATTTCTTATTATATCTTTAAGAAAACGAACTCAGAATTTTGTGAATTGGAACAAATATCATGGTATTATCAGAAATGTTTTTTTCTATAAATACTGCTGTTCTATTGCATTATTATTGACTAAATTATTATTTATTTTCTTAATGTAAAGATTAGTCTTTCATAAATATTAATGTAATCCTGATAAAATATTGACAACCAAAAGGAAATGTTTGATTATTTCAGTGTCTTTAGTATCGGTTCACTTTAAGAAAAAAGCATAAATTGAGAATATTCATTGCCAAAGCTGTACATTTTGATTCTATCCATGCCATGCCGTGCCCTGCAAGACACAAAGTGTCTGTTGTCTGTGGTAGTTTGTATATATTGCATTGTGAATAGCTGGTGTGTACATGTGCCATCCATTTTAGAGAGAGTAGGTTATTTTATCATACAGTGTCTTATTTCTTCATCTTGCCATTATTCTCTCTTCTTTCACATCCTTCACTCAAACAACACAATCCTCTTTGTTATCCTTCACTCAAACAACACAATCCTCTTTGTTATCCTTCACTCAAACACAACACAATCCTCTTTGTTATCCTTCACTCAAACACAACACAATCCTCTTTGTTATCCTTCATGCAAACACAACACAATCCTCTTTCACATCCTTCACTCAAACACAACACAATCCTCTTTGTTATCCTTCACTCAAACACAACACTATCCTCTTTCACATCCTTCACTCAAACAACACAATCCTCTTTGTCATCCTTCACTCAAACACAACACAATCCTCTTTGTTATCCTTCACCAAACACAACACAATCCTCTTTGTTATCCTTCACTCAAACACAACACAATCCTCTTTCACATCCTTCACTCAAACAACACAATCCTCATTGTCATCCTTCACTCAAACACAACACAATCCTTTTTCACACCCTTCACTCAAACACAACACAATCCTCTTTCACATCCTTCACTCAAACACAACACAATGCTCTTTCACATCCTTCACTCAAACACAACACAATCCACTTTCACATCCTTCACTCAAACAATGCTCTTTCACATCCTTCACTCGAACACATTCCTCTTTCACATCCTTCACTCAAACACAATAAAATCCTCTTTCACATTCTTCACTCAAACACAATAAAATCCTCTTTCACATCATTCACTCATACATCACAATCCTTCATTCAAACACAACTCAATCCTCTTTCTCATCCATCATTCAAACATAACATAATCTTCCTCTCTCTTTTTCATCATCAAGTGTATATTTAAGTAAACAACATATTTATAGATTTCTTTACATAAAAAAAATATAATAACTTGCCTTCCAGTGGAAATAACTGGCATTTTCAAAATGTCTGCTTCCATCACTTAAATGCTTACAGCATCCAACAGCTTACATAATTTTGTGGGAGTGATGTAGTCAGTTGTCTATACGTTTCATAATTAGGTTTTTTAAAATGGTTTCACATCCATACAAAATGTAATTAACTGATCTATCCCTAACTTTTAAATTAGCATGGTTTACAGGAGTTGAAATTTCTCTTGTACTGTTAGACAATAAAGCTAAAAGTTGCCAGAATTAAAAAAAAATATATATATATATTAAAAAAATAACATTCTGGCAGTAAATGTTGTTTTTATCATGATTGAATACATTTTACAGATATTTTTATACATAGGTATGAAGATATACATATATTTTACTTAAAATCCAATAATAAATACAAAATAACAAAACTGCCAGCCAGAGATTAAGCTTGTAAGCATTTTGATCCCAGGTTTACATCCAAGCTATTACTAATCAATATTTTCTTATCACATCTTTGCTTATATTGGTATACAGTTTGATGGTAATATGTTATACCAAGAGTAAGTCAATGTGACCTACATTTCAGTGTTTAATAAGTGGAAATTTAGTACATTGTTTTATCTGTCGGTTTTCTTAGATTAGTTACTATTAACATTATACATAGTTAGGTCTATACTCATTATATATCTATAATCTTCATAATATAAATATTGAAAACCCCCAATGGAAACATGTTTATAATAATATGGCACTTGACGATATTCAGCACTGTGTGACTGTTATATTAGAGGTATATCAGTTTTTGCTCTATATTTACATTTACAGGAAGTCATTTTTGACATTACTAACATCTGTATGTGTAGTACTATTAATGTGGTTTGACTAAATGATGTATGAACCTGGTTTAAACGCAGTAAATGATTTTAGAAAGTATAATCACTGCATTGATAAAAATGTGTTGAGATGAAAAAAAAGGTTATTTCCCTTTAATAGTTGTCGGTAGATATTGTTTGTTATCATTTTAACATCGGATCTGCTAAGACAGATGATGGTGTTATATTCCACAGTAGCAAGAAATGGGAATATGAGGTCATTTCATCAAATTTATTTTGGCACGACATAGTTCATCTTGGTCATAGGAGGGAACCCCCTCGATGGATTATCCTTTTTTTTTCTCTGCCTCTGTTCCTATATGGTCTACAGGACAGAGGTTGTTGGTACACCAACATCATTGGCTTTGTAAAAATATAAAAACCTTCATTTATTAAATTTTAACCAAGCATCTCTCTTCTGCTACTAAAGCAGGTCATAGGTCATGTTGCAAAAAATTATATATGTTTATCACTTGATTGTTGAAGGCAGTTAGGTAGTTATTCCTGATCTTTACGTTTTGGTTGTAACATGCCATTGATGCTTTGACAAGTGAGGTATCATTTAAAATTTTAAGTATGTGGTGTTTCAGTTTTAAATTTGAGTTTTACTTTCATCATTTTTAGACTTGATTTTAGTCATGGTTGCTGTGCAGTGTGTATTTTACTTGAGTTTACTATGTGCTTCAAATATGCTATTTAGACCAAATTAGTTTTCAGATTATGGATTTGACGAAATATTTTTTTTTCAAAAATACAATAAAAATAACATTCTATTTTGATTCATTTTATATAAATGTGTTCACCATTCATGTTAGAACCAATAATGTTTGCAGGATAGAATAAAAAAATAATTAAACTTATTCTTAGGAATTTACATGTTTTGTTAAATACTACTTACCCAAAAGCCTGTTTAGTTAAATAAATGTTGGCTCTAAGCAGTCAGACCAGTCACTTGCAACTAATAACTGGAAGTAGGATACATCAAAACAAGTCATGACAATTTCTCTTTTTATTTGACCCAGTGACTTAGGAATCTTCATTTAAAAAATTCGTGATTGGAAAAAAATATTAAAAAAGCATGGTATTATAGTTTTAAATGTGACATAGTAAAACCGATTTGTACAGCCGTATTTTTAATACATTTTTTTCGTTTGCCGTACTACATATATACATCATACATGTATGTGTGTTTTTATTTATATACGCCTTCATGTTGAATGTACACACCACTCCATTTGAATGAATTTGTCATCGTCATGGTGAGCCTAATATGTGGACAGTTTTATTCCATTGTATCTCATGTAGTTACATTTGTTAGATCATGTACAAAATTGTGTTGCTATAGATTTTATGTATGCCAGATATTTAACTATTAAATATTGTTGATCTTTAACTATTTAGTGTTTTGTTTTGCTTGTAAGGACAGTTGAATAACTGTTGAATAAAATATCTTGTGTGTTGATTACCATTTTAAATATAACAGCATCTAAATCATCAAATTTGTGAGTTGGTGGTGTAGATGTTCAAACGAAATGCTGGATGTGAAGATAGATATTTTATTACTCAAATTGAAAAGAAATGTTTAACAAAAACCCATTCCATTGGTATCAATCATAGTTTGTAACTCGTTGTCTTCAGAGGAAATTCATTACCTCCACATATGCTACTGTTTTTTATCCGCAGCAAATGCTCTTTTCAATTGTTTGATAGGCAGGACATATTTTGCTATTTTTACATAATTATATTGGTGATATTAATCAGTCTGTACAAATATAATGGTCTAATTAACTTCACAATGTCAAAAGAATAACATTCCAGCCATATTATGAAGGTTCTTCACCAGGATGAGCACATACTCCAAATGCTCGTGTTGTAATTTTAAATATTCTAGTAAATTGCTTTGACAGTTATTTATTGTTTGAATTTAATCAAAGGTATAAACATTAAGAGGACTGCTACAATACCTGTCATTTTTCTGACAGTAAATTGCTGTTTGTTCTGTGCAGTTAACTGAGGGTATGTTCTTTTAAATACATTTTAATATAAATATTTTGGTGGGGTACTGCCACATTGTGCAACTGTGAGACTGCCCCTTTAAATATTTGACATGTCCGGTGCAGATAAAGGTTTTAAGGAAACTAGTTCAACTGGGGATTTTGTTTTGTTTCTCATTTTTAACGCATTTTTTCAGATTTTTGAACTTTAAATTATGTGGGGAATGCAAATATGTAAGTATAGTAATAAAGACTATTTCTGCTCATTTCCTCTTCTTTTTTTTATACACAAAGTGATAAATCGTTTTTTAGAAAAACAAAGGGGTTTAAACCCAATTTCCTGATTAAAAACAATTTAAATTGTAAAATTCTCTCAAGCCATACTTTCAAGGTCAAGATAACAGACACCTAATGGAAACCGGTCAAAGCATTTATGTAAAACTTACTAATCTTTTATTGTCAACCAAACACTTTAAAAATTATTTTCATTACAAATGGACATTACTTAACTAATGGAAAGGATTTATAAATCTGCATTTGAACAAAACTTTAAGAACCCTAAAAACAATAAAAATAAAAGTTTGGTTAGAATATAAGAATAACTCCCTAATAAAAAATCTATTTTAGGGACCAACATTCATTTTAATGGAGTAGGCAATGTACTGAAAGACTTGGTGTCAGCAGTAGCTAAAAATATCACCTGATGTGGAACACTTCACACCATCTTCTTAAACTGTTAGTGCCCACAAATGTCCTGCCACCAACAGCTGATGGGTGTGAGCCAGCCACTAATGGACTTATCTGGTGAGGGAGTCCCAGGAGCCATCATCTTATCACCAGCTTAAACACTATGCAAGACCTTGGAGGATGGTGCCATCACATGGATAAACACTTGCTAATTGCCTGCCACAATCACACACACAGATCTTCACATTCACATTAACCAGACTGGACTTGTGCTAGACAATTACCTCCCTCCCCTCAGCCAGATTGCACTGGGAGTTTTAATTCTCTGATGGAGATAAGATGGGGTAGATAAGCTGGTAATGTTTTAAAATTGCTATTTGTTAAGTTAATGTTAATTTAGAATGAAGTTATTAATTAAAAAAAAAAATAGTTTGGTTTGGTATTCAAAGAAGTTTTAAAAGGGAATATCGAATTACTGTAGTTTTATCATTGTAGTTAGACAATATTGTTTTAAAAGTAATTTTATTTCTGAATTTAATGACATTTCTTCTTTTTTTTTAACAACACCACTATAGCACATTGATTTATTAATCATTGGCTATTGGATGTCACGTTTTTTGGTAAATTTGACACATAGTCAAATGTGAGCCAGCCTCCAATGGGTTTTAAACCACTGTAATCAGTTTGAGAGTCCGATCATTTCTTTTTAATAATATAGCTAAAAAAGTATCTGATGATTCACCGATACCCTTTTTCTTGTCCTTCCCAAATTGTTTCCACCCCACCTCTGCCACCAATCAATGTTCTCACACCTTTTTATAACATTAACACTTAATTTGTCAACTTCTTCCCATTCAACTCTACTTCACAGTCCTTTGTGGAAATCTGTGTAAGCACAGCACTTGGTATTTCACAGTTTGAAAAAGTCTTTAGTCAGCTACAGCTTGCTCTCTGGCAAAATAAGAATTTAAAATTAATTATGCGTTAACAAATAGGTGTATAAGATTTCCATTTGTTTCATAAATAAATACAGGTACTTTAAATTTTTAAAATTATTATTCATACTTACTAGTTGTATCACAACTAGACATTGCCATGTTATTCCCATTTTATATTGAATGTAGGAAAATTAATTATCTCTCCCTGATAGTACATAGACATCACTAGGCATAGGAAACGAAGGGTGATGTCTATGTACTACATGTATCAGGGGAAGATAATTAATTTTCCTATGTTCAATATAAGACTGGGATAATATAACAATGTGTAGTTGTGATACAAGTGATAAGTTGAATAATATTTAAAAATATAACGACAAAGACACAAATTTACAATTTTATTTTCATATTCGACATAAATCATTAGTAAACAAATTGTGTACAATCAGCTGACCAGCCTGGGCCATGCTGCTCTAGCACACATGTACACACATGTAATCAACTCAATTTGAATACGTATATACATTACAGATTATATACTTCATTTTACACTTAACAGACAATTTAATCATATAAACTGGGGGAGTATAAATTGGTTGTCAAACCCATTCATTTATTATCCACCCCTAAAATACATATTTCCTCAAATTCTTAAGATAAAAAATGTCCTCTTATCTGTAAATACCAAATCCCTTTTAATCTACAAATACAAGTACAAACAAATTCTCTCTGTAATTCTTCTCTATTAATCCTATAAAGAGCCAATTTCTCTTTAACATATAAGTACAAATTCCTCCTTTATTAAACTTATAAATAACATTTCCGCATCTATTAAACTTATAAAGTAGAAATTCTCCCTTTACTAAACTTATAAAGTAGAAATTCTCCCTTTACTAAACTTATAAAGTACAGTTCCCCATTTATTAAAGCTATAAAGTACAAATTCCCCCCTTACTAAACCTATAAAAAATATATATCTCTATTTAACTTATTTTATAGACCTGTAAAGAAATTGATGAGGTACAAATGGCAGCTAACACAAGAATGTTGCCCTCAAACTCTGGCCCAGGCTGAGTTCTTCCCACTGAGGTAGAAAACAAGAAATAAATAGCTACATCATTGTCTACAGTGCCACCTACTAACTGAAGCGTAACATCATCAGTTTTTATCTGCGTGGTCACACCATCCATCGCAACAGCAAACTGGAAACGTCTTTACATTGTGTGAGTAATGTGGGAGTGCTGGTAAATACAGTACACTGTTCAACACGAGGGAATATTTCTAGTAATATACACAAGTGCTGGTAAATACAGTACACTTAAACACGAGGGAATATTTCCAGTAATATACACAAGTGCTGGAAAATACAGTACACTTCAACATGAGGGAATATTTCCAGTAATATACACGTGCTGGTAAATACAGTACACTTAAACACGAGTGAATATTTCTAGTAATATACACATGTGTTGATAAATACAGTACACTGTTCAACACTAGAGAATATTTCCAGTAACATACACGAGTTGATAAATACAGTACACTGTTCAACACTAGAGAATATTTCCAGTAATATACACGTGTTGATAAATACAGTACACTGTTCAACACTAGAGAATATTTCCAGTAATATACACGTGTTGATAAATACAGTATACTGTTTAACACGAGGGAATATTTCCAGTAACATACACGTGTTGATAAATACAGTACACTGTTTAACACGAGGGAATATTTCCAGTAATATACACGTGTTGATAAATACAGTACACTGTTAAACACGAGGGAATATTTCCAGTAATATACACATGAACATAATAAACACAGACAAAAATTAATCTTTATACAAAACTAATTAGGATTGCTTAAATATGCAACACTTAACTGCACCAAGAGTTGTCTGGATTACACTTCTTAATAAGCACAAACTGTAACATTTTTTTAAATAAGCACAAAACTGCAAAAATGTCATAGTAAAGATGGATTGCCTGTAATGTTTTAAAAAAAATTATTTTACATATATATTAGATTATTTAATATTTTGTAAATTATACACAATTCACTCATTTGAAACAAGCATCTAATTGAGAAATGTCTCTAAACAAGATTGGCGTAATACATCCAAATTGGTTTATTACACTAGATATATGGTCTAAACCTGCATATTCTTTCAAAATAAGTTTAGACTAAGTGACAGTGACCACTAACCTGGAAAATATGGAGAGTTCATGTAATTTCAGATTTAGGATTTATCAAAGAAAACTTGGAAAAATTTTCAATTTAAAATCCCAAAAACAATCAACCTGGAAATCTAAAATGACAAGTGTTATCTTCTTTAATACCATATTTCTGTATAAAGAAGAGTTCAAGAGATGTATAGGCAGAATCATGAGGGTTTGCACCAAAGGATAATTATCAAAACAGTTATGATACCAGCCATTTATGAAAGGTGAGGCTATTTTGCTCTACCAGTGACATGCATCAAAAGCACGGACTCTAGCCCTATCATGGTGAACATCCAGAAAGCAGGGAAAAGACATTGATACTTAATTGCTTTGCAAGGTTTCACATGTGATGCAGTGGCTGTTCAAAAGATTGCATGTGCTTCTCTTAAGACTGTAAATAAACTTAGCGACATTTGCATTTTCACCTATAAAATGAGGAACTATCAGGGAATTTCTAAAATACATATGACCACCCCAAGTTAATGGTGTTTAACTTTTAATTTAGTTTTTCATGTTAACTGTGTTCAAATTTTTTTTTGTTTTTGTTAGATTCCTGGATTCCCATTGAAAAATGAATCTGAATAGTATAAATATGGGGCATAAACCAATTGTTGTTTATGTTTGTAAGTATGACAATTTGCAATCAAACTACCAAGGAGACATTTACGCCCATATGACAGTAAATAGTGTAAATGTTTGTTATAATACATAAGAATTAATGTTCTAACATTAAAAAATACTTAAAATCATATGTTTAGTAACAAGAAATCTTATATATTTTAAGGAGTCCAGATTTAACCTTTGACTTGTGGTTTAATGTTTTTCAAAAATTTTAAATCCTTGAGGTAAACTGTTTTACTGAATTTATTTCAGTGATTGAATAAACAATTGAAATTTGTAAAGCAAAATATAAATATGTCCCACACTTTAAATAGATAAATAAAAGTAAATAAAATATAAAACATTTTTAAAATTCTATCAATCCATTTAAGTCAAAGTTTTAATACATCATGCAAAGAGAATACATGTTTTATACAGATACTTAATAATTACATCAAATATGTAGAACTACAGCTTTCTGTATGAAACAAGATGGTAAAAGCAATTTTACCATCTAGTTCACAACGGTCAGGTGACAATAGATAAATTATACACTGGACTAAAAATAAACATGTCCATATACAGCATATCTGTGTGGTTAAAAATAGATCTGTGTTACAAAAAATTATTTTTCATTAGCTCACAGATAACCCAAGCTACAGAACAAATAGTTCTGGTTGAAATTGTTTTTCAAAATATATATATATGGGCAGGTTTGATAGTACTAGTATTTATTTTTAACAAAATACCTTCAATGAAATAAGAAACAAAATTCAGTTTTACAGTTGAGGAAACCATAGTGTAATAAATTCTACAACAGGATATCCTGGTTAAGAATGAGAATGTCCTGATTTAAAATGAGGCCCTGTTTCTGTATGGGACATAATATGAACACTGTGAACTGCACCACAGACATGCTACAAACCTGGACTGGTGCAGCCATTTAAATATTAGGTTGGGAGGGGGGAGGAGAGACTGAAAAAGGGCACCATCAATCATACTCAGTAAATATAGTCGCAAAATAGGGCATCACAGATTATTAGGGGAGCAAATAGGCCCTTTGCCTCCCGACTGCACTGGCCCTGCTAACCATGAAGATCAGAGATAAGATTCCGATACATGTTATGTATGTTCACTGGTATCTGCTTGAAGCTTTACATATTCTCAGTTTGCATTAAATAGGGAAAGTGATGAACTGTTTGGGAATCTGTTTTGTCATGCTTCAAGACTATCACAATACAACAAAGCCATCGGAACATACTGCCTATATAATATTATATGGAAACAAAACAAAAACATAACCCGACTCTTTGCTTATAAAACTTAGTCTGGACTCAAGGATTAAATATTAAACTCTAGAGTAAAGTCAACTGCCACATTTTCAGAGTACACACTTTACTGTTTCAAAAAATACATTTTGGCATAAAGGGAATTCTTGTATTTAAGCCCTGAGCTTAAATTGAAATGTTACCATTTTGGGACACAAAGATTTTATCCAAATTTAAATCATGGGCTTAAAATATAAAGTGACATTTTTATTACAAAAAAAGTAATTAATGTTAATTTTCAGTGTGAACAAACATAATCTTTTACCATCAGATTAATTATACTTACAAATGTGAACATTTGTTGTTTTATGTTTTTCATGTTACATAAGGGTGTTTACAAAGGGAGACCACTGCAGATATTTTATAACACTTTAAGCCAATTGGCTTCAAAAATAAAAAAGTGTCAAAGACTAAAAACCAATTGGGCTTAGATACAAGAATTCTTGGTATTACTAAAACCATGACAAGCAGAAATATTTTTAATAGTCTAAGCAAGACATTGTAAATAATAATTAAACTGATGCAAGATATGAAACTAATGTCGGTGACCACATACAAATCATCCAGGCTAACTTAAAGCCTAGAGTCCAGACTTAGAAGTTTTATAAGAATGAAGCCATTAGACATCATACTCAAGAGGTGTGACAACCAGTACAGTAAATGTTTGAAAAAAAACTAAAAATGCCATAAAATATTTGTGTCGACATCTCGACCAGCAATATAACTTGTCCTTGCCCTTGCTGCTGCACACTGCATTGTCTGCTTCCCATGAAATTATTATATATTACACCCTCACACAACATTCCATGTCTTTCATATTTACTTTTCCTCTTCCTGATCAGTTCTTTTAGTGTCAGAACAAAGCCATTTTTATCCAATCAGTTCTTTCAGTTTCAAAAGAAAGCCATCATCTTCCATATAAGTTCCTTCAGTCTCAGAATGAAACCATCTTCTTCTAGAGTTTTTCAGTATCAAACAAAGCCATTTTGTTCTAGATCAGTTCTTTCAATATCAAACAAAGTCATCTTTTGTCTAGATAAGTTTTTCAATATCAAACAAAGTCGTCTTTTTTTAGATCAATTCTTTCAGTCTCACAATGAAGCCAACATCTTCTAGATTAGTTCTCTTGAACACAGAATGCAGCCAAATGTTATAAGTTGAATGATACCAACACGCCAACAAACACTGTGAACTCTAAATTCTGTGTCCACACTGTACAGACGTCCTTTAGAAGAGAAGGATTAAATGTTTAATAGTATCTTATCCAGTTGTCTGTGAACAGGTATTACAGATCATACTCGAGAGACTGAGCTAGTAATCTGTTACAGCTTTTTAGATATATCAACATGGCTGTCCTTTCTGATTCTGTTCTTGAGATGCCTCAACATGGTCATCCCAGCAGAAACAATAGAATATGAGTAAACTGATGACAGCACTTGGTGGTGTCTGATCATATGCACGAGGACAACAGCAACAGGACCATACTATTTCTAGAGATACATTACAACATATCTCTCTGCTATTTCTAGAGATATGTGACCACATATCTGTCTTCTATTTCTAGGGATATGTGACAACATATCTCTCTGCTATTTGTAAAGATACGTGACTACATATCTCTCTGATATGTACAAGTATTTATAACCATCAAACACACATCCTGTCACATGTATTGTCACTTTTTCCTACTTTCTCCTGAATGGGTTTCAATCGAAAAAATTGTAGTTGCCTCTCATTCACAACCTTTCTTTGGCTTAAAATAATGGATTTAACAAACTTGTTGATGCAGGTTCAGTAGAGTGTCACTTTCACCACTAAATCAGAGTCACATGACCTTGTGTAGTTGAGAGAACTGTAAATTTGCCAAATACAGTAATGTAGCAAATCTTGGCAATACCAAGCTAGGTCATGGTATAAATCTTGTTTCCATGGAAATACCATAGTTTTTGGCATATGCCACACAACAATTACCACAGGCATATCCATAACGCTGTCAACAAAAAAGACATAATTGTTTTTGTGAAATTAGTCATTAACACTTGTTGCAGTCACATCTGCGAATAACAGGCAGTTCATAAATATATGTATGACCATTAGGACAAAATAATCTGACTTTGCGGGTCTTGATTTTCTTTGGTTTACAACAGAAACGGTTGCCACATGTGCCTTCACAGCGGCGATACTTGATTTTTGCTCTGGATTTGCATTTTGTTTTCGGATCAATGTAGATGTCGCGGAAAACAATAGTTCGGCAACTTGGTGCTGTGAATAAAAAGGAACATAAAGTATCAAAAAATTAAAGTGATATTCTTAAATCAATATTTAAGTATGGTCAAGTATCATAAAATTGATAGTATTGTAAATTTGATACTTAGTAATGTTTTTGTGGAACTCATAATTATGTTTGTGCTCTAAGCATTATTTATGCTATTAAAACATTAGAAGACAATTCAAGATTATTGCAAACAATTCTTTAAATAATACGATGGATATTGCTAACATATTATTGTGAGATCAACTAAAAGGTAAACCCACTCGGGCTATTTCTTGTTCCAGCCAGTTATCCACAACTTGTATAAAAAAGGCCATGGCATGTGCGGTCCTGGTTTTGGTAAAGAGCATATAAATGATCCTTTGCTGCCAAAGAGTAGGTTATATAGTGGTAGTGGGTTACCTTTGAAGACCATCAGTTGCAAACACTGTATATTTAACACCTAATAGTCAACCTCAGTGGTCCAGCGGTAGAACGTCAGACTCTCAAGCTTATGACAGTGGTTCAAAACCCACTGGAGGCTGGCTCACACTTGACTATGTTTCAAAATAACTAAATGTTTGACATCCAATAGCCGATGATTAATAAATCAATGTGTTCTAGTGGTGTCGCTAAACAAAACAAACCACAAAAAAAAAGGTTGACAAAGAGATAAGTCTGGATCCCCTTAGACCACCGCTGAGCCGCCTATGAAACGAGGCCACATAACAACTCCGTAAACCCACTTCAATAGTCCACTCCCCCCCCCACCCAGCCCCCACAGCCTATTGTAACTCTAAGTTAGAGTCACGTGATGTTTATCAATCCCGATCTCTTACGGTAGAACTCATACCTCTGACGTTTATTTTTCCAATTTATATTGCGTTTTATTCTATTGAATGTCTATAGGTGAACTTCTCACCCTCACTGGCCAGTGTCCATTCAGTTTGTACTTCTATAGATTCCTTTTCTTTGATCGATCTCAAAGCACACTTTAATAGAACTATTATATTGAACCCTAAGCAAGCAACATCTCACTGATTATTGAATATCAGTTCAATACAAAATCTCTTTATTCCGCCAGTACTCGGACAATGCATTTTCTACCAATATTAATAACTTGACGGGAATATATACATAGTGAGTATACATAATGTACATATATCGAGTATATATAGACACACTCATATTTAGACACACTCATATATATATATATACATACATACACACACACACACACACACACACACACACACACACACAACAAAACACACACAATATATAAATGTAATTTACAAGTTATTTAA
>JAULBS010090952.1:0-17429 GCA_032355785.1 Symmetromphalus regularis | reverse complement strand
TATATAAGGAATGTTTCTTATTTCTTTTAGATTCATCGGGGTATGAACAAAAAAAACATCTGCAAACTGTGTGAATCTTTGCTTACCTCACTAAACCTACGCTGTTTATTTCTCATTCTGACTGGGCCAGGTGAAATGATGTCTTCCTTCTCATCAGACGTCACTGACAACTCGCTCTCACCATCCGATCCTATTCGTGGATTTTCATGCACTATACCTGCAAAACAGAACACATGTACACTAATTACTAACAGCTATGATGAGCGGTAAAACACACATAATACACATACAGGAGCAGCTGCATCACAATACGTTATGCAGGCTATATCTTCTTCAGTCATCTTCACAAATATACATTACACATACATGCCACAACAAATTGTATTTTCCCTTTGATACTATGTTTTAGCCATTATGTTACATCAATCAGCTGTTAACTACTGAACTGTACATCTATGTTCTTATCTCTTTAAATACAACATGTTATGCCTGATCAAGCAACTAAACTACTGATTATTAACTTGTGCCTTGGGGTAGGCAAGCTTTAGTATTGGCAATGAATGAGAAAGAAAAAATGTTTATGTAGAAAAGTACATATCAACTTTAAACTTTAATAATGGTAATGAATGAAAAAAATTCTGTATGAAGAAAAGTACATACATGTACATGTATAAATAAGTTAGTATTTTTTTTATGGACAATGATCTAATGCAAACATTTCATTTCAGGAAACAAATAGTTTTTTAACAAGCTAAAACAAAAGATTACAGTTAAATAGTTAATATAATGACTTATTGATAAGACATGTAATTATTTTGAAATCTCATACTAGTATCACTATGAACAGCTGCTTACTCAACACATATAAGTAGAGGTCTCAATGCAAAAATGTTTTTAATTACTCTTATAAATATACATTCTAGAATTTAAAAATCTAAATTTATAGGTAAACTGTAATAAAATAATGAAGATGTTTTTTTTATTTCTGGTGTAAATAATATACACAAATAGTTGCCAGAGCATATCTACTTGCCTAGATAAGTTATGCTACACTTTATTTTAAACATTATGGATCTGCCAACATGTATTTTGGCAAAGGTAGAGTAAAAATAAAATTCCATTTTAATCATTTTTAAATAACATTTTCACATTGAGCACCTCACAAACAATTGTATTTATAAACAGCCAAAATATTGTAAACTTTGTATTGTGAATTTACATATTTTATACCCAAAGGCCTATTTAATTTTAATTTTTAAAATGTCATCGTTAAGCTAATCAAGCATGCAACATGCAATGATGTCTGGAAATGGAACTAGTTCATCATTTTCTATAAGTCAAAATAAGTTATAATAAATGTACATCCAGTGGTAAAACATCAGACTCTCAAGCTGAAAACAGTGGTTCAAAACCCATTGGAATCTGGCTTACATTTGACTATCTGTCAAAATTACCAACTGTTTGACATCCAATAGCTGATGATTAATATATCAATGTGTTCAAATGGTGTAGTTAAACAAAACAAACAAACAAAATAACAAATGTTATTTTTATTTACATTTTGTCCAGTAACATATGAATCTTACTTCATAACTCTGTAATCTGAACTATAGAAAAAGTGTCGCCTGATGAACAGGAAACAAAACTTGCATACAAACTTCGAAAATATTCTGCAACCAGTATATGACATTATCTTAACCATTACATGTGAACCTTTAACCTTAGATGACATCACTTCCCTTATTTAATACACTAACCAGAAATAACAAACATTATAGTCAATAATTTATGTATGTATTCTACAAGTTCAGTCAAGGCTTGAACATGATGCTACAGTATTTACAGTAATTATGCTCCATAAAGAATAATTACATGTGCTGGTGTGTCCTCACTATAACAACGTCACCAAGGCCTCTCAACAAATTTTGACCTCTGGACATATCACACAATTATTGTTATTCTACTACAGTGACCTCACTCCAATAAATCACACAAAACGTATACATGACACTGTAATCTGTACAAACAAATCATATATCTCTGCATAAGTTAGAGGCAAAGGGTATGCAAGCAAAGCAATGACAGTGTGTACACTCACGAATCTCTGTGAAAACTGGGATGACACTGACTATTTAAGAAAGGCAAACATGCAATTTTAATCATTTGAATACTATCGACTAAAACAGCCACGGGTGAACAGAGAGGAATACATGATGACCACATTGTAACATATGGTGTCAGATTATTCCATCAACTGTTTAATCAATTTATGATGTGATTATTAAAATGACCATTTTATTTTGAGCTAGGCAACTTCCTGCATCATTTATTCCCAATTTATCGCATAAAGACCACCAAATGAAGCATTTCCTATGACAGAATATGTTCTTGACTGCATACACTAACTCCTTCACAAATTATCAAAATCAATCGCTGATTAGCAGCAGAGCATCATGACAACACGTTTTCTTCTAACCTGCGGCATCCACTGGATAAATGTTGGTGGTCCAAGTGAAGCATTAATAAGATAGTTTATTACCTGAAGATATTGAGCAGACTTCATCATAAATAAGTGATGCATGTTGCATTTCTGCCTGGCTTGGAATCATATAACTGAAGCAGTTTGTCCTGACATCTTATTGAAATCTAAACAACAGTACCATGGTACAGTATGTTGTGTCTATCACTAAACAATAAAATAAGTTCAATTGCACAAGAAATGCATTGGCTTAACATACAGTCAGTTTGGAATGCGAGTTCAGCTGAGGTGGATGAAAAGAAATGTTTGCACTATTTTGTACCTCACTCAAATGTTAACAGGTTCTCAAACATAATAGTGGGTGCACCCAATATTATCTTATTTTTAGAAATGTCTTTATCATTTATGTGCGCCTGTACCATCTTCAATCATAATAATGTGATACATGACGCACATGCGCATGAATTTATAAGCCTTTGTAAACAGCTTACACCCACACAGGCTCTGTACTTGTTCACCCTTTTAACAGTAGAATGAACAATGTGGAAACTACAACCTCCGCAGTACTGTCGACAGTCAACTTACAATTGTTATCCAAGCTTATATCTAACTGCACCATGACTAGACAGTTAAGATTCTTATCTTGTTTTGACATTTCCTGATGCTATACAAAGCTTTGCAAACAAAAGACACATTGTGTGAGACTCATGTGTCAGATCAAAACAAAAACACACTTTGTTTTCCATTACCAGACTGAACCATGAAAAATTGATTTCAATAAAAGAAAGCTTTTTAACTTTTAAATAAATGTTTAACATTAAGATATTCTTTTAAATCATTGGGAAACAGAAAATAATTAAAACATCAAACAATCAAATCTAGCCAAAAACAACACTATTTCTCAAGCTGGCCTTACAATGCAATGATTTTTGTGGTATTTATCAAACTTAACTGACTCATTTCCTAAAATGGGAGCGGGATGTAGCTCAAGCAATAGTGTGTCCGCCTGTGAAGTGGTTGGTCATCGGATCGATACTTCTAAGTAGACCCATTTGGGCTATTTTCTATTCCAACCAGTGGTTCACAACTGTTTCATCAAAAGTTGTGGTGTGTATTGTCCTGTCTGTGGCAAAGTGCACATAAAAGACCCTTTGCTGCATATCGGAAAGAGTAGTCTAAGGGGCAGCATCAGGTTTCCTCTAAAGAAATATGTCAGAATGACCATATGTTTGACTTCCAATACCCGATAGTAAGATAAAAATCAATGTGCTCTAGAGGCGTCGTTTAATAAAACACATTTTTTTTTTCATTTCCTAAAATATCTCTGAGAAACTGACATATTACTTAATATAATATATAATGCAGCTGTGATAATAAATGCAACTTTAACAACACAAGCATATACTTTAATAATGGATGTATGCTGAGAAATCCATGACAACAAATTAGATTAACTCAAAAGTGTGATGAACAGTACAAGCTCATGTAATTGGTATTTAACCAAACAGTCAGCCTATTGGCTAATACCCCAATCAGTGGTGACTGCCAGTAGCCTGGATAGGTCATGACATGACAGTGCATGGCAGCCATGTGTTAGATAAAACATTAATGACTAACTCTAATCTTCACAATCAATGATGATCTAACCAGATTGCTTCCATTACCAAGGCAATTACAACATCTGCAGTTCCTCTTCAGAACTACATAAAACTTGCTGTTATAACTACTTCTGTAAGTAGATGGAATGAATTTACATATGTACAATTACAAACATATAGCACACACAGGAAATGTTTAACTGATGGAGATATATTTAGATCCATCAAGACCATAAATCTAAAATTAAATATGAAATAATAAATAGTGCTAATATTTTTGAATGTGTAATTTAAAAAAAAAGTGTTTTTTAATTATTTAAAATATAAATATAAAACTAAAAATGATAAAAGTAGTGTATGCATCACAATATATGTTTAAATATACATACCGGTATAATTTGTATCTGATGTAGGTAATAGGACATCTGGCCTTTGATACATTGACCACTGACCAGAAATGCAGATGTGAATCTCACTGATAAATTATTAGTATCATACAAATATGTACATATATATTATATAAGTTAAATATATACAAGTAATTTATTACAATTACTAATTAAAATATTAAAACATCATATCATTATACACGTGTATGTTTTTTGAGGTAAAATGAAAGTGAATAAAAAAAAGTATCCTTGTAACGGTAGACTTAAGAAAAGTAAGCCATTCACAAGATGCAGAGCTTTTAAGTATGTCAGTGTACATGCACGGTAAAATGAGACTGCCTCCCATAGTCTGAGTAAACATTCTGCCAGGAGCCAAGCAGTAGACACCTTCTCACCTTTACATCCCAACCAGTGAAGACCATATGATAAAACTTTGGTGAAGTAGTTAAACATTATGCTATTAAAGTGTTTGAACACAAAGTAAGCATCATTTGATGCATGAACAATGCACATCAGGTCTTGTCCCAGGGTGCCCCAGCTTGTTCCTATCTGCAGTTCACTTCCTGTGATGTGTACTTGGCACACGCATGCAGAACCCAGATGTTTTTTATCAGTTTGGTGCCAAACATGGCGTCTCAAAAACTGGATGGACATTATAGCAATAAACCTCGCTGATGTTATTTTCAGACTCTGCAGCTGTCATCAAAGATACAGAGGCTAAAATATCTGACACTATCTTGTTAATTAATATTGGTATTGGGATAAAGGGTTACAACATGTATCACAATTGCATGTGTTGCCATCTGGTCCCATTCTTTTAAAACTTTTTAAACTCCAAACTGTAATAAAGTATCAGCTGCTGCAACTAATTTGTATGGCATGAATACAGACTTTCGAAAGTTTGCATGAAACCTGGTTTGCAAACTACAATGGCTTTCACCGTTTCCATTTTGTTTACCATGATGTATCATATTTCAGATGTTACAAGGACAGATTCAGATAGAGATTACACATACATGCACATTCCATTAATTTGTAACTCCAGGTTCTCCTTATGGATTTACTGTTAAATTTAATTTTTTTAAATATTTAACCCTGATTTGGTTACCAACATTGTTCTAAAAGATACTTCCACTTTGAATAACTTTAAAAGATGAATAGGAAAATCACATTATAAAGTTCTTCAACTATTTTTGTAATGCTAAATATAACATATTGTAGATTACAAATTTACATTAATGTTTGTGGAATCTTGTTTGCATTTTTAGTTTGATTCCTATAGAAATGCATATAGATATACATGTGAAAGAAGAAAATATTTAGAGGGACAAATATTGCAAAATAATATAAAAAATAACGTATTTTACTGGGAAACTGATAAAATAAAAAGCACCCACATATGACTCAAATACTGAAAGTCTTACATTTTAAAACAGTAATATGGTCTAATTACAAGTGATCATAACACACAGTACTACACAATATATGAATATTTTTCAAATGACCTAGCTAACAACCAGCTTTCACATCTGTGTAAATGAGTTTACTTACACATACAGTATAATGTAAGGCAAATCAAGACAGGTTTTGTAATATTTATACTAGCAGAGTTTCTGCCAGATGGTAAAATGAGTAATGTAAAATGTCTGTGGCTTCATTCAATCTGTTAACCTGCTTCTGAAGAAAGTACAAAATGACTCAGCAAATCACAGGCTACACTGTAAACCAGATATTTATACTGGATTTGTAATTGCTTCCAAAACAATATCAACACTAATTACTAGAAGACTGTATGGTCTCTGCCAATATTTATTAAAATAGATCCATTCATCAAGAAGAAATTTTTTAAAATTGTAAATTACTTGTAAGCAGGAACTTGCAAAAAACATGTATTCATTTGCATATCAAGCTATGTCACACTCTATTTAGCTATTTTTCAAAAGTTGAAAACATTTCAGCCAATCAATTACCTAAGTAGTCATCTTGGATTACAAAATGTCCCAGAAAACACTAAAACTAATGGTGTCCTTAATGGTTTAGTCATCAAAAGTAAACTGAAAATGTAAACTGTCCATGAATAGTAGTTACAGATCCATTATTTTAACTTGAGCTCCTGCCAAACAGAAGTCAGTTGAGCTATCATAAACATTCAATCAACTCTGAGAAACATGAAATATCAAATAAGCTAATTGTATGTATAATGATGCCAGGATTAAACTCATCTCAGAATATGACAGCCCACTGAGGTGCAGCTGCAAGCTAATTGGGAGATGTACCCAGTGCTTCTTCTCATCAAATAGGTGTATAATAAAAGAAAAACATAAAATATTTAAATATTCTTTGAACACTGAGAAAGAGTAGTATATTGAAATGATTATTTTTCTCAGCTATAAAGTTCTAAGTACAGCTGCTTTACATAACAGGTTCTAATATAGCATGCACTAATTACATGTAAGGTCACACTGTTTCCTATCACTCTAGTGTTCCTCAGTTAAAATTCTTATAAACTGCTAAGCCATTTTAGCAGTTTTGTATTTCATACATGTCCTTCATTTCCCATTTAGCAGTACATCAAATGTTGATCAATGAAAAAATTAACTCACATTCCTTTTTTTCTTTCTTCTAAATAAGGCAAACGTTAAAAAAACAAAGAGGTATATTTCCACTAAAATGTTTAGTGAAGGCACCTGCATAGGTGTCTTTTATTAAAATTAAGATTTTTTTATCTTATCTTCTAATTCTAATCTTCAAATAAAATTCAACATATTTCTTAAGTTTAACAGATAAAATTAGAATATTTGGGGTTATATACTGAACATTTTACAGTAATTTTAAAAATATATACAGGTATATATTTTCCATAATATTCTTTGGCTATTTAACAACAATTACAAGGAAAGGAAATCAACCTGTACCCATGTTTAAAACCCCTACACTATTGTGAGTGCACAGTTCTCTTTTTCTATATATGTACATGTACAGAAACTAGAATCCCTTAATGAATTCCTGCTAAAATCATGTAATTTCCCATCTTGTTTTTAAAAACAATAATACTCAAGTAATGTAAGCCATAAAGACCACCTGGCTGTTTGCACAAAGAAACACAGAGAGCAGCTGACGTCAAGTAAAACATTTAATATCCTGCAGCTCATTGTGCAAGCCAAGGTGAAAACAGTAAAGCCATAATGATGCTTCACATATGATATAACATCAATGCTGTGGGGAATCTAAACATGCTAATAATCTTGAGTTACCATTTTCTCAGATATTGGGAGGCACACCTTGGATGGTTTGTTTTCCTTATTTATCTCATACTTTTGACATGGTATAAATCATCCTTGAAACTAAATCATGTGAACTTTATAAACAATCTATTATAATAGCCAATAATAACATTACAATTGCCATTTGTAAAACAAAACCTAAAACATAGCCAACTCCATTCTGATTAGCAGCACATCTCCACATACATGACTGTACATATTGTAACAATTTTGTACAACAGCCTTTGATGTAACAAATGTGAACCATTGAATGGAATAGGAAATAGTCCAATGGGTGCAATGAAAGCAAGAAAAGGTGAAGAAGATCAAGCCATAATGATACCATGACTTAATCCACTGTAGTGACATCACACTATTGTGTTAACTGTTGATTATTTTTCACAAATCTACACTTGGGAGACCAATTCACGCAGAGAATGCATGTGCAGCAAGTGCTGAATGCTATGGCGAGGAGAGAGTTCTGGATGTTCCTCAGTCATGGATATTAATAAAGTATGTTCTCAATTGAATATTCATCAATCTAAAGAGGGATAAAGAAAAAAAACGTCTTCTTTTTTTTAAAACACTATCTTCTAAGTTCACTGTCGTTGTTCTCACACACCCATTATATCGTTCCTACACACACACACGATACCACAGTATTACAATTTACACATAAGTATTTCACTTACCTGGGTTTGAACCCACAGCCTCCAGTTTGACTCAACCTTCCACCTCAAACAAACTATTTATCCATCTTGACCAATCAATTTGTTACAGGTGAATGAACATTTTAGGTATAAAAACCAGCGTAATCATCGAGAGTTAAATATGTCTATTACATTGCACGTGCAGTTCTGTTTTTGAGACCTGACTGGGTTATGTCGTATTTGATTTATTATTTTCTCAAAATTTTAACCAAAGCGGAAGAGACACAGCATACCTAATAAAAATGTATTTCGTACCGACAATTATATTTAGCGAGTGGTGGATTAAGTAGAAGGATGTGCTCGAAAGTGTGGATCCGTGAATAATAATTCAATCGCCCTTACGGGGCTCGTGAATTATTTTTCACGAATCCACACTTCCTTGTACATTCTCCATTACATAACATCATTACCAAGGCTGCACATTCTAAGTGTTGCCAGCCAGGGTTAATTAACTGGCATCACATAAGGTTGGTTGGTTGTATTTATTTCAGTGCTTATATCCAATAAAGGTTCAAGTATGCTGTCATGGGCACACAGCTCAGCCTCCTGTGCTGTCTGTCTAGGACAGAGGTTAGTGTTTGTAGGAGATATGAAACTCTCTGCCGCCACACTAATGCAGGTACTCTTATCAATAAGCAGCAAGGGATCTTTTATGTGCACTATCCCACTGACAGGATAGCACATACCACAGCCTTTGATAAACTAGTTGTAGACCACTGGTTGGGGTAAGTGGTATACATCTACCCACTCAGCCTTTCAAAGCACTCACTTTGGGTTGGAGCTGGTACTGAGATTAAAAATCCTATCCCTCGACTGAGATTCGATCTCTGTACCTACCAGCCACTAGTCTGTTAGCTTAACCACTGTGCCACTTGGTCCAGTAGCATCACACAAGGGTGGCAAGACTGGTCCTTAAAGACTTGGTGTAACAAGTACTGGTTCATTTATTGTTTGTCCTCATACAGACAACCATGTACAAATACTCATTTAGTGAATATGCCACTTGTCTCTTGTCTAAGCATTTAATGCTTGCATTCACACTTGAGAAAGATACAAGAGGAAAGTTCCATAAACATGGTATGGAAATCAATGAAATTCTTCAGCAGACTGTAGGACTAATAGCACTTCAATAACAATATTTGCCAGCATTAATAATGTGATATTCACCAATCTACATATATATTGAAGCCGACTGCTTGGCAGATACCTATCATCATTATCTTGCTTGTGAAGGACTCGATGTTAATTAATGAACTACCAAATCAGGAATAAGCTATTCATGCAGATGATGTGTTTCTGATTCAGATTTTACCACATTCTATTTCAAGATATTACAATGCTAATCATAAAGATGTCTCCTAGTGAGCAATGTTTACAATAAATGTTTGTTTTTCTTCTTCTATAAAAAATTTCATGAAATAAAAAAATGAAATTGTTCTACATGAAAAGCAATTCATTCATAAGTCTCCAAGTCCAACAGACAACTATAATATATATGTATTAATCTATCAATAAATTGATGATCAACTAACAATAAAAACATCTGCAATATATTTTTTATTATGTTGGACCAGAAATGTTATTATCAGTATCTCAACTAACACTACAATCTATCAGAAGCAAACTGATTTTTATGGTATCCAAGATTAGCTTATAAGACTATATAAAAAAAACTATCTAATCATGAACTCTTCTTAAAGCAGTGTACTTTGTTAAAACCACTTGGTTGTGGGTTTAGAATGAGTGTAAATACTTTGATACAATTATCTCTGAATGTTATCAACCACCTGAAGATTATTCGGGATATGCTTCTCCACTAAGATGGGTACTGGGTGAATCAGTTTTCATCTACGCAGTCTTCCTGCAGTGTACTTACACACATGTACCATTTTGTAGTATACTTACACACACTTACAGTAAGTACTCTGTACTTACACACACTTACACTCTGCTGTGTACTTACACACACTTACCACTCTGTAGTGTACTTACACACACTTACCACTCTGTAGTGTACTTAAACACACGTATCACTCTGTAGAGTAGTTACACACATGTACCACTCTGTAGTGTACTTAAACACACGTATCACTCTGTAGTGTACTTAAACACACGTATCACTCTGTAGTGTACTTACACACATGTACCACTCTGTAGTGTACTTACACACACGTACCACTCTGTAGTGTACTTACACACACGTACCACTCTGTAGTGTACTCACACACTTACCACTGTGTAGTATACTTACACACACTTACTACTGTGTAGTGTACTTACACAATTACTACTCTGTAGTGTACTTACACAGACTTACCACTCTGTATTGTACTAACACACTTACCACTCTGTATTGTACTTACACACACTTACCACTCTGTAGTGTACTAACACACACTTACGACTCTGTATTGTACTTACACACACTTACCAATCTGTTGTGTATTTACAAACACTTACCACACACACTTACATGTACCACTCTGTATTGTACTTACACACACTTACCAATCTGTTGTGTACTTACAAACACTTACCACACTGTAGTGTACTTACACTTATAAATATGTTGTGTACTTACAAACACTTACCACTCCGTAGTGTACTTACACACTTACCACTCTGTAGTGTACTTACACACACTTACCACTCTGTAGTGTACTTACACACTTACCACTCTGTAGTGTACTTAAACAAACGTATCACTCTGTAGTGTACTTAAACACACGTATCACTCTGTAGTGTAGTTACACACACGTACCACTCTGCAGTGTACTTACACACACATACCACTCTGCAGTGTACTTACACATACGTACCACTCTGTAATGTACTTAAACACAAGTACCACTCTGTAGTGTAGTTACACACACGAACCACTCTGTAGTGTACTTAAACACACGTACCACTCTGCAGTGTACTTACACACACGTACCACTCTGCAACCACTCTGCAGTGTACTTACACACCCACCAGTCTGCAGTGTACTTACACATACCACTCTGCAGTGTACTTACACACGTACCACTCTACAGTATACTCTGCAGGAGCTACTAATCAGACAGGTTGGAAAATCTTATACTTGATCTGTGTTAATAGGCCTCACCTGTCGATTGTACTGGGTCATTTTGTGATAAGCTAGAAAAAAATAGTTTGGTCTAGTAACAGAAAACCATTTCTGAAAGAACAGCAATTGGGTTAGATACACATTTGAAATGTCAAGGAATATTTATCTCTATACTATACAAAACATTGGATTTTATCAACAAGCGTCTGGTTTGATCAGGTTTTATATTACTGAATTAATTATTTATTTATAACCAGTCAAAAAAAAAGTTATTAATAATAATTATTGTAAAGTTGGCTATGATTTTGAAGACTTTGATTTAAATATATAGTACTGAAATGGATGTCTGGCCATTGTTAACTGTCATTTGAATAAAATAAATAAAATTGAAACCGGTGTCAACTGAGTGAGTCAGACTGTGACTTGATGACAATATAGTGAGAAATTAAATAGCAAAATTAATAGAGTAGTGAGCCTCAGTAATCCAGTGGTAGGGCAACAGACTCATGAGCTGAAGACAGTGGTTCAAAACCTGTCAGAGGCTGGCTCACACTGACCATGTGTAAAAATTATGAAATGTTTGACATGCAGTAGACAATGATTAATACATCAGTGTGCTTAAACAGTGCCAAATGAACTTGTCTACAGTGGCTGCCAAGTAAATAACAGGTTCAGAAAGATCAGTAACCAACTCCATTAATTAGTAATGTGTAGCTGGAGATTCAGAACATCCTTTAGACAAGATAAAAATATATCCTGGCCTATGCAGTATTCATAACCTGACCAGTTTGTTAACCCATGCAAACTGTATCATAAACATATAATTACAAGATCTGTTTTTAAAAACTGCTTTTGTCCAGGCACTTAGTCTTGCTCAGATCATTGACCTTTTTTTTCATTTTCATGTCGACATTTATTTAATTTTTTCCCTTCCAATCCCTTATTATCATTTTTTACATTTTTTTTAAAAACCACATATAAAAGGAGACAAAACAACGATTGTTTACAGAAAATTCAAATACAACTGTATATTATTAACATTGGTGTCTTCCAAGACAAACCAACAAAATAAAACAAGATTGTTTTTTAGAAGTTACATATATACAAGGCACAAAATAACCGGTGGCTCATCGCAATTTGTGATGGAAAAACAAACGAAGAGTCAAAATTATATGTTCAACACAAAATCCGAAACACCGCTTTCTCATGATCTTTATTGAATTGTTCCTCGAGTTCACTACATTACTATAATGCCAATGAATTGATGACACTGCACAGTTAGAGTTCAGTAATGTATTCTCTCAAAGCTTGCTAGAAGTAGCACACGAATTGTTAGAAATTATTGCTACACATTTTACCAAAATTGCTAATAATTTTTTAGCATTGGTTAGCAATTTGCTAGTTAAGTGAAATTTTATATTTTGTGTCTTGTTATGTGACTCATGGTCACATAGGCTACTCTTTCCAATTATCAGCAAGGGATCTTTTATATGTGCTTTCCAAAAGACAAGACAGCACATACCATGGTCTTAGATAAACCAGTTGTTGACCACTGTTCAGTGTATGTGGCTTTCAGCAACCCATTGAGCCTTGCAGAGCACTCACTCTGAGTTGAAGTCAACATCGAGATTAAAAATCCCATGCCTCAACTGAGATTTGATCCCAGTACCTACCATCCGTGAGACCGAGAGCTGGTTATAGCAAGGAATGAAATACTGCTTTCTTCATTGGTTTTGGATGATAAACATGATTTTGAGCCAATGGATTGGCATTTATTTTCTGTTTATACTCTAACAAATGTTTTAAGTAAAATATATGTGTATTTCTTAATACTGAAATATTTGAAAATTTGGTTCCAGAAGTTAATAATTAAAAACAAAAACATTGGATTCATCCTTTGATTGGACTTTAACTGTTGTTTGTTGTTTTCTATTTGGTCCAGCAACTTTAAATATGAGCCAGCAGATTTTATTGCTTGCTTAAAGGTCCAGCAGAAATTTCAGCCAATTTAATCCCCTACTTATAGCTTATTATATAAAGTTGTGTCTGCCATTTTGAATACTGCATTCCACAAAACAAGGTAGCATATTACTTATATATATTATTTAGTTTATTTCAGTGTTTATTATAGACAGGCACTACATGTTAAAAATGTTTTATTATGTTATGTTGAAATTAACAAAATTATATATAATTTGCTTTAAAATATGAGTTCTTCTATCTAAAATATTAAAGCATTTTTTTAAAATTATATCAGGAGATAGAAAATCTTCTGTGTAAGATAGATGAAATTCAAGAGAGTCACGATGAAGTCCAGAAGAAACTCCACCTTAATGAAGATTCACTCAGAAACATGGAAATGGAGAAAAATGATATTATTCAGGTAACTGCTCTTTACAATCTGTAACCTGTAAAATATGTTGAATTGAGGTCATAGGATCGAATCCCATTGATGGAATCATCCTTTGATTGGACTTTTATTATACAGTTGCTGTGGTAACAAATAATGGCAACTAAAAAGTGTAAAAAGATGGAAAAAAACCCAGATTTATACAAAGTGGACATTTTTTTAATAATCAGTATTTCAGAAATGAAGCTTTTCTGAATCTATCCAGAATTTTGGATGTAGGAAAAAGCAATTGATTATCCAAAAGAAAGCTCTTTTTTAGTAGGGCTTTGTCATAAGCAAATCTTGGGTGTTCTTACATGATAGCCACTGCTGTACACTCAAACCTTTTTATACAGACACCGTATGCCACACCCTTCCTTTTTCAGATTCATCTATCTACCCCTGTTAACTGCAATTGTTGTACTTTTCAAAAATTTTGAACAGTTCCCATTTTCATCTGTGATACTTATCTAGTATTTATTTGACTTCTTTTAGCAAAAGACTCGAGACTATGAACTGCTACATGAGCGGATGCAGCGTGAGCTGTCTGACAAGGATGTATATGCAGTTCAGACCAGCGAGCAGTTACAGCAAGAGCTGGCCGACTTGAAACACACCATAAGTCAGCTGCAGGACGAGATCAACAGCAGAGAGGACACCGACATTAAACTGAGGTAAGTACAGAGAGGACACCGACATTAAACTGAGGTAAGTACAGAGAGGACACTGACATTAACTTCAGTTAAGTACAGATAGGACACTGACATTAACTTCAGTTAAGTACAGAGAGGACACCGACATTAACTTCAGATAAGTACAGAGAGGACACCGACATTAACTTCAGGTAAATACAGAGAGGACACCGACATTAACTTCAGGTAAATACAGAGAGGACACTGACATTAACTTCAGTTAAGTACAGAGAGGAAACTGACATTTAACTTCAATTAAGTACAAAGCGGAAACTGACATTAACTTCAGGTAAGTACAGAGAGGAAACTGACATTAACTTCAGGTAAATACAGAGAGGACACCAACATTAATTTCAGTTAAGTACAGAGAGGACACCAACATTTAACTTCAGTTAAGTACAGAGAGGACACTGACATTTAACTTCAGTTAAGTACAGAGAGGAAACCGACATTAACTTCAGGTAAGTACAGAGAGGAAACTGACATTAACTTCAATTAAGTACAGAGAGGACACCTGACATTAACTTCAGTTAAGTACAAAGAGAACACTGACATTAACTTCAGTTAAGTACAGAGAGGATACCGACATTAACTTCAGGTAAGTACAGAGAGGACACCAACATTAAAGCAAGGTTAGTTCACAGAAAATACAGACATTATGACATTAAACTCATACCGAGAGGACGTGGACATTAAAGCAAGGTTAGTTCACAGAGAATAATGACATTATGACATTAAACTCATATAGAGAGGACATGGACATTAAAGCAAGGTTAGTTCACAGAGAATAATGACATTATGACATTAAACTCACACAGAGAGGACATGGACATTAAAGCAAGGTTAGTTCACAGAGAATACAGACATTATGACATTAAACTCACACAGAGAGGACATGGACATTAAAGCAAGGTTAGTTCACAGAGAATACTGATATTATAACATTAAACTCATATAGAGAGGACATGGACATTTAAGCAAGGTTAGTTCACAGAGAATACTGACTGACATTAGACTCATTAATGCTAACATGACCTATGTTTTGTTGGTGTTTATATTCTGTGTTGTTAAAAGTGTTTTGTGAATTTGTTTTAGAAACCAGCTCATAGAACTACAACAGGAACTGGCCAAGGAGACAGATGCAAGAGATGCGATTGCTTCTGATCACAAGAGGGCACTCACCAGTCTGAGAAAGGATACAGTAAGTACTAAACCAATAACTCAAGAAATACTCCCCCAACTGTTATCAATTTTAATTTTATTCCTATTATAATTCATCATAATTAACCTTGCTCCTCCCTCCAACATTAAATGTTTTCAAATGTTCTAAAAGGCCAAACTTATTTTAATTTTTATATTATAGATCTGCTGAAGTGCATTTTGGTAGTAAATGGAATAAAAAAACAATTCTATTTTTTAAAGTTTTCCTCCAACCATATTGGAATCAAGCAATCCTATTTAATTTTCAAAATGTCTGCTCGAAGCTAATCAAAAGTAAAGTTTGTTTTATTTAACGATTACCTCTAGAGCACATTTATTTTTATCTTATCATTGGCTATTGGATGTCAATCATATGGTCATTCTGACATATGAATTTAGAGGAAACCCACTGCCACCTTATTGGCTACTCTTTCCTATAAGCAGCAAGGGGTCTTTTATATGCACCATTCCACAGACAGGACAGTACATACCATGGCCTCTGATGAGCCAGTTATGGAACGGAAAATAACACAAACTGCATACGGGTCCACTGAGAAGGATCGATCTGACGACCTATCGGTTCACAGGCAGACACGCTACCATTTGAGCTACATCCCGCTCCTCTAAGCTAATCAAGGAGATGAGACAGCTGACAATGAAACCAGTCTATGATTTGCAAAATGTAAAAACAAATCATAAATTTTATTTTTTATTCAATTGAGCTGATTGGGTATCTTGCTTCAAACACTGCAATGTGAGAAAATAAAGTGTGGGCTAATAATTAATGTAGCGTGTTGTAGATAAATATTGCAGAATGCACAAGAAACATAATATACAAATAAATAAATAAATAAATACGATACACTCAGAATATTAAATGTCATCCCATGTGGTACAACATATATTACAACAAAAGCAGTGAGTGACTGACGCACAATTGAAAATACATGAGTTGTAATATATATTACAACAAAAACAGTGAGTGACTGATGCACAATTGAAAATACATGAGTTGTAATATATATTATATCACACGGGACACTGTTCAGTATTTTATTAATTACACACGCACCTTCAAAAGATATAATATACTCAACCAAAAAAGAAAGTATGCATGTTGAAATATTTTTGTTTGGCAGCAAACAAGTGCTCAACTTGTGATATTAATTCATTCACACACCTCCTCCTAAATGGTATGGTTATCTAATTCCAGAATTTCTGCCATAAATGTTGTCTGGTTTATGAAATAAATGACTATTGATTACATGCATACTTTCTTTTTGGGTCGAGTATATTTATTAAAAAATCTATAAATTTAAGCAGATGCTATTGTAATATCAAAATAACAATGGGTAAGATGGATGATGTCATTCACTTATGATGTCATCATTCTGTATGCAACACATATTGAGTATGATATTTTTACTCAACTCCTTTATCTTCAGCAGCTGGGTATTCAATTATTATTGTGCTCAAATTTACATATATTATGTAATTCATAATAAAACATGTCTGTATTTAATGTTTGTAAATCATGATCAAGGGTAAAAATCCGTTCCTGAAAGTGGGGGGGGATGGAACACTCCCTTGTCCAAAAAGTGTGGGGGGGGGACAGACCATCCCGCTGCACTACCCCCCCTTC
>JAULBS010090941.1:0-17430 GCA_032355785.1 Symmetromphalus regularis | reverse complement strand
CATAGAAATACTTCATCCAACTACTTACATAACCACCACATCTCACATGTTATCAATATTTTAAAAATGATAATGTTATTTTTTCGTTGAAGGTGTGACGTATATATTTCAACTCACGTGATGGGCATTCCCCCATTAGCCGTTGTTTTAAAACTTCTGAATACTTTTGTAGCTGCAAAAACATTTCGAACTAACTTATTTTGCCCATGAGGAGTTACGATCTTGAAATTTGAAATTGTTAAATGTGGAAAAAATTGATCGACTTGACATGGAATTCCCTATACAATGGTTCAGTTAAAATGTCTTGCGTGATATGAAAACGAGATCTAGCATAACAAATGCATGTAAGTTTCATTCGTAATCAATATTTAGACCACAAAGCCCCTTAAAGTCCGTGAGATTATGCATTATATATATCTTTGGTTTCACCTTTCCAAAATTCTTGCACCTGGCTAGGATCATTAATGATTAATTACCTCGAGTGTCGACTCCACCCACGACTGCGTTGATCATCTGTGCACTGGTGTGGAAGTCTCCAAGAGCCCGGTCGATCTGTTTCTTAAGTCTGCGTGGCGTGCTGTCTCGACATTGTGGTGATTTTTGAACCAGATCATTTTCCTTTCCATCAGATTCACATTCATCTGTTTTTAAAAAAGATATATATAGTCATGTAGATAGTAAAAAATTTTAATTTAATGATGCTTCTAGATCACATTTGTTTTTATCTTATCATCGGATATTGGACGTCAGTTATTTTTAATCATTCTGACATATTTATTTAGAGGAAACCCATTGATGCCACATAGGCTACTCTTTCTGATAAGCAGCAAGGTGTGTTTTATATGCACTGTTCCACAGATAGGACAGCACACACCACAGCCTTTGATGAATCAGTTGTGAACAACTGGTTGGAACAGAAAATAGTAGTCATGCATACACATATATGCACATATATACCACCGAACAGGGGAGACACATACCCCACTTTTGGACAGGGGCCATGCCTATATAATTATCCCCCTACTGGTCTTAGCACAAATATACTGAAGTACACAGGGCATCTATTAGAGTTTTAAGGTTTTAGTCAGCAAAGGCATTTTAAAAACATTGGATTTTCAAAAAAAAAATTGGTTGGAGTATTCCTTTACCTCACCACCCCAGCTCCACCCCACCCCCCCACCCCACTCCCAGGTAGCAATTGTTGCCCATGGACAGTACTTACTATGGCTTTACACCAGTTGTGGATCACTAACTGGAGAGTACAATTTAAATGATGCTAGCGTTGACCAGTAAATTCTTTAGATTCAAATCTTTAAGTATTATGCATTTATGCTATAAAGGGGATGAATATTCTTGTACTGTCTGGTATAAAATCAAAGTACATTTATCAAACAGTGATCACAAAAATCAGAAATATTCAATATATAGTTAGGAATTCTTTGACCATGTAACATGAATGCTATAACAGATGCAAAAATAGTATAGTTACATTTACTTTGTGGTCATGTTTAGATTATTTGATAAAAATGTTAATATCTACCATGGTTTTTGGTACTTTGGAAGAAAAAAACATAAAACAAAAGACATTACAAAGAAAGCATATGCAATTAAAAGAAATTCTGTGTATATACTTGCATACAAATGGTTCTGTGCAGCAGAATATTATGCAAATAACAGGAATATCCTATTAATCAGAAAAGCAATTAAATAGACTTGACTATATGACCAAATATAAATAACTGCCAATGTTAATGGCCTTAAAAATAAAGATTAACCTGGCATTTCAGGAAATCCAGATGCCAGTTTGTCTTTCCAGGTCAGGAAGTTACTGAACTCGAGGTAGTCAATTAGGCCGTCCCGATTGACGTCACAAGAATCCATGAGCTGTTCGAGAAGTTCAACTTCTACCGGCAGGTCGAACTGAAGACATACTTCTCGTAGATCATCCATACAGATTTTACCAGTTCCACTCTGTCAACAAGAAAAGAACAAAAATAAAACTTCAGTGTGTTTACAAATTTGAAATGAAAATAAAATACATAAAGCCTATGTTTTTGGGTGGGTTTTTTTAGGTGATCTTATCCCTATTGGATACTGGCCCTCTACCTGTAACAATCATGCACAAAGTTAAAGATATAGCTGGTATGGGCAAGGATGCTAATCTTGAAGGCTGTTATCATGATTCAGCCCTGCCTACCCTTTTTTAAAAACCTAAGATCCTAAAACATGTCTGCGGAAATTCCAGATGAGGCAAGCATCTCATCTGCCTCATGCTGGCCATGCTAGAGATTATACTGTCTAAAACTGGCGACAGTCATAAACATGAAAAGCAGAACAAAAATGGTTCCGTTTGTGTTTTGTTTAAAGTCACAATTAGAGCACTATCATTATTAAATAATCTGCTACTGGATGTGAAATATTTAGAGTTCTCACACATAAGTCTTCAGAAGAAACATACAACATTTTTTTCCTTTAGCAGCAAGGGATCTTTTATATGCACTTTCCAATAAACAGAACAGACATTGATATATCAGTTGTGGGGCACTTGTTGGAATGGAAAATAGCCCAAACTGCAAATGGGTCAAATGAGAAGGATTGATCCGACGACCGACCGGTTCACAGGCAGACATTCTACCGTTTGAGCTAGATCCCGCTTCCACTGGTTTGTGCAAGTGCTATACATCTACCAACTGAACTTTGTGAAGCACTCACTCTGGGTTAGAGCCGGTGCTGAGATTTAAAATCTCACCAGTTGTGGACCACTGTCTGGAATAAGAAAGAGCTCAAACAGGTCTGCTGAAGGGAACTGATCGAACAATCCATCGCACCTCAAGCAGATACTCTACCTCTTGAGGAAGATCGTGATCTTCTTATAACGTGACCAAAGTAAATTGGCAGTTAAAAGTCCATCATACAAACATCATATCATTCCTAAAGGTATTTATCATTAATAATATAACTAATTCACTCCTCAGTAAAACGGAACTTAAATGAGATCAGAAATAATACACCATGACTCAGTCTGGTATAAATTGTTGCACTGACCACAACATCTTTTATAACGGATGCTGCCACGGCTGCTGGTTGAAACAGGCCTGCAGTTTCAGAAATAAGACGAGTTTCTCTGGGCTGAAACAAAAAAATAAATAAGAATTTCTTCATTATAACATGACGCAATTTATCTATAAAGCTGTTTTATAGATATGGCAGGGCATATACAGGGTTATTTCACCTACATACATGTATTCAGGCATGAAAATAATTTCATTTTGTTCTGATATACATTATTAATTGGTTAACCGTATCCTGTAATTCAACAAAAATTGGTGAATAAAATAGAAGAATGGATGGATGGACGGAATGACTGATGGACAGACAGACAACTAAGTTAATATAGAGTATGCTGAAATAGTTAAAAGTTAAAACTTGAGTGTTTCAGACAAGATGACCAACAAAATAAACATTGTGTTTGTCAAATCTACCCAAACTGAAAATTTGTATCAAAGTCCATGAATTGAACATCTGCTTATTTCAAGACCTATACCTATTAGATCTAATAGTTACCTGTCTTTAAAAGCCACTTTACATGTGTTCCAACATTGTACAAAATTTATGTATTTCAACCTGTATATAAAAGCCAACTGCCTTTATCAACTATTTCTAGTACGTCAGTTGGGTGGTTGTTATATAGGTTTGAGATTACTTTATTAATTAATGATATTAAGCTCAAAATACCCAGATTTCAGACATACATTGGCAGGCTTTTCATTTTATTTGAGAGTAGGAGTTGGAAGGGAGAGAGTAGGAGGAGAAGATACTTTAAAGGAACAAGGTTTTTTTTAAGGGGAAAGTAGATGGCGCAAGTTTGCAAATAGACTGGTAAATGCGCCGCTCGCCACCTTGTTTTGAAAACACTGCATTGGGTCACTGTTGGTCCAGCATTATCCAATTTGTCGGTCTATACTGGCCAATCTCCTTCTGTCCAAGTGAGACAACATTATTCAGTGTAGACAAACTTACTTTTTAGCACTAATTTCAACATTAGCCTAATGTCAAAATATGACCATCGTCATGCAGATGCTTACCCAGTTTGGCCCAACAGTTTATCCAGGGGTATAGCCAGAACCGTAAAAATTGTAAAGCAGAAGATATGATAGTACCAGATCTGGTAATAAAAAGTGGATATTATAAAAGATTTGGTATGGAGAAACTAAGATGTTGAGAGAAATTGTTTACAGTGCGACTATGTTCGTTATGTGCTATAGTCTTGGTACCATGAGCCTACCTTTGATTTCTGTTCCTCAGCAAACCCGGGTGTGTCTGTATCAGGAGGGAATGCCAACGTTACATACACGTTGTATGGTTTCAACTGTAATTATAAACATTACAATTCATGCTAAAAGTAAGTCATAAATTAACATACATTTTAACAGTTCTCAAAACTATTTTTACAGTTCCCAGTGCATTCAAAAGACCCATGTAAGATCCATATAATCACATAAGATCTGTGTAACCACATAAGACCTGTGTGACTGCGTAAGATTCATGTAACTGCATAAGACCCATGTAACCATGTATGACTCATGTAACCACATAAGACCCATGTGACTGTGTAACATCCATGTAACAACATGAGACCTATGTGAGATCCGTGTAACCATGCAAGACCTGTGTAACCACATAAGATCCATGTAAAATGCATAAGACCCAATGTGACCATGTAATCACATAAAGATCCATGTAACCACGTAAGACCTACATAACAACAAATAAAAAATAATTAATTGTGATGATTCCGTATGAAATACATTCTTCCTTTACAAACCTCCATATGCAAAGCTTCGGCCAGGCCTCGGAGAGCGAACTTTGACCCAGAATATGCTGTGTAGCCATAGAGACCAATCTGACCCGCTTGTGATGAGATGAAAACAATTCGGCCATTTTGGTTTTTCTTCATGCTTGGTACGACTGCTCTTGTGACATGTAGTGTTCCCATGTAGTTGATGTCCATCATTCGCTACAAAATGAATTATATCACAAAACTGTATCAACAGAACCTATTGCTGTTGCAAACCCTGCAACAAAGAAAATAAATGCTATAGGGAAATAAGTATCTACACAATTTTCCACAGCAATTTTAGCATGCTACATGTTGTATTCATGGACGAAATGTAAACGTCTAAAACACAAAAATTATAAGTTTAGTAATTTGTTTATACCCTACCTTTTAGAGTTTGTTTATAAATACTGTTTACGAAAACAATAACCCAAAATGTTATTATATTTCACTTCTGCTTTAAGTATACTTTATTTTTAATAAAAAAATAAAAATAATAAACTGAAATTTTGTTTTAATCTGTGGCAAAAAAGTGCCACAAATAATGAAATTTTTTGTGGCAATCTCCATGACATTGCCGATTGCTGTGGGCAATTTCAGTAGTTGTATTGTGAGGTATAGATAACATAATTCCAACCCAAGTGAGAAAATGTTTTTGTGAGGGGTGTGGGGATGAGGGTGGTTTTAAACAAACAGTCCTATCCACTAGAACTTGTTTATGTAATATTATTATATCTTTTGTCACATGTGTGTTGATGGTGACATGTATTTTGCTCATGCAAATAAATTTTCTTTCCTTCCTTCCTTCTTTCTTTCTCTTTTTTTTTCTTCAGAAAAGTTTATTGTCCCTAGAAAAAGAATATGACAGTGTCAGGAGTCCTCGAGATCACTACCTCATTAAAAAAATGTCTTCCTTTCCTTCCTTCTTTCTTTTTTTTCAGAAATGTTTATTGTCTCTAGAAAAAGAATATGACAGTGTCGGGATTGGGGTCCTAGAGCTCACTATCTCATAAATTTGTTTTCTTTCTTTCTTATTTTGTACAGAGATGTGATTTTGAATGTGAATATGATTTTTTTTAGTTAGCTTCACCTTCACCAATAGACTCACCTTGAAATCACTTAACGGCAGATCTTCAAATGGTCCAGCAACTGATGAACCAGCACAGTTCACTAACAACACAACAGGTCCAAGTTCTTCCTCTGCCTGAAAAATTGCACTGTATTAGTCCATGTTTGATACCAACTATACTGATCAAAAAAAAAAAGCATCATGTTTATTTATTTTATTTTTGGGTTAACGACACAATTAGAGCATACTGAAAGTCAAACATTTGGAAATGTAAATGTACAGCAGGGATTTACCGGACTCAATAAAGGACACAATAAAAGGTCATTTAGACCCCCAAAATCAGAGACACCACATCCCATGGGACTCCTATAAAATATCAAAACTGTTTTGGTTATATAATTGACTCAGTCATGTATAAACAATAGTGGGTGAGGTGGAGGGTGTACTGGGATATTTTAGTGCCATAAAAAAAGAATCAATTTATTCAATATAAAACAGATAAAAAGAAAGACAGAATAAATATTTTTTCTTAATGCAAAACCTGTTTTCTGCAACTCTTGACTAAATTGTGGACTCTTGGGTTTTAGGTTGGGATCCTCAGAAAAGAAACAGGTGAGTCCCAGGGACCCCTGTTTTATAAAAACCAGGTAGAACCCTGATTTAATAAAGTGTAGGAAAATGTAAACACTCGCCCACCACTTTCTTTTTGTTTTTATCTAATCCTCTTGCAATAAAAATTGTTGATCTGTTACCAATTTTATTTTATATCTCTTTGCAGCTAAAAGTGCAAATTTGTGGGGTTCACAATGTTTAATATAACATCTACTCTCAAAGAATTGGATATACATATAAAACATTGAAAAAAGAAGGAAAAAATCAATGAGTGTTGGTGCCTGAAACAGTTCTCTTATGCAAGTGTCAGTTTGAAAATTCCAAAAAAAATGTGCTATAAATAGAAAGAAAGTTTTCAGAACATAGTTCTTGCAGCAGAATATGGATACAACTTGTTGTATTTAATGTTTGTATCCAGCACTGTATCTATATGGTAGAATTTAGTAGGTATGCAAGTAATAAATATACTTACTTGTTGTACGGCTTTCACTACAGCAGCATAGTCTTTAGATATATCCACAGAAATATGAATCACCTTCTGTAAGCAAACAGGAATTAGTGTGAAACCAAACAGGAATTAGTGTGAACCCAAACAGGAATTAGTGTGAAAACAAAACAGCAATTAGTGTGAACCCAAACAGGAATTAGTGTGAAACCAAACAGGGATTCGTGTGGAAACCAAACAGGAATTAGTGTGGAAACCAAACAGGAATTAGTGTGAAACCAAACAGGAATTAGTGTGAAACCAAACAGGAATATTTGTGAAATCAAACAGCAATTAGTGTGAAACCTAACAGCAATTGGTGTGAAACCAAATGGCAATTAGTGTGAAACAAAACAGCAATTAGTGTGAAACCAAACAGCAATTAGTGTGAATGCAAACAGGAATTAGTGTGAAAGCAAACAGCAATTAGTGTGAAACCAAATAGGAATTAGTGTGAAAACAAAACAGCAATTAGTGTGAAACCAAACAGGAATTAGTGTGGAAACCAAACAGGAATTAGTGTGAAACCAAAGAGGAATTAGTGTGAACCTAAACAGGAATTAGTGTGAAACCAAACAGGAATTAGTGTGAAACCAAACAGGAATATTTGTGAAACCAAACAGCAATTAGTGTGAAACCTAACAGCAATTATTGTGAAACCAAACAGCAATGAGTGTAAAATCAAACAGCAATTAGTGTGAAACCAAATGGCAGTTAGTGTGAAACCAAATGGCAATTAGTGTGAAACCAAATAGCAATTAGTGTGAAATTGAACAGCAATTAGTGTGAAACCGAACAGCAATTAGTGTGAAACCGAACAGCAATTAGTGCAAAATCAAACAGCAATTAGTGTGAAACCAAACAGTAATTAGGGTGAAACTAAACAGCAATTAGTGTGAAAGTAAACAGCAATTAGTGTGAAACCAAACAGCAATTAGGGTGAAACTAAACAGCAATTAGTGTGAAACAAAACAGCAATTAGTGTCAGTGCATCATGAATTTTTCAGAGAAATAAAGTTAAATAAGTTGTCTCTCTAGACAATGTGACAATAAGTAATCCTGTAATGGGTATTATATATCTGGCATTTTGGAGACTAATTTAAACAGGTGATATTTATGTTAGCAATATGATATTAGACTCTATTACCTGTAATCTTTATAGAATGATGTACCATCTTTGTAAGTCCTTGGTGGCAAAAACAAAAATAATAAAATTTATCACTGCATCCTATTACAACCTATACTTAATACAGTCTGTGCATATGTTTGGCCCACAAAATGGCTGCAACACAAAATATTTTGGGATGTCTGGTAATTATAAAAAAAAAGAAAAAAAAAGAAAAACTAGTTATTTATTATTACTTTTTTTTATCTTACGTTTATTACCTTGTTTACGTTATTTCCTCAAAATAATTTATCTATAATTGTCATTTAAACAACATTTTTGGTAGTTTCTAAATAATGGTTGGAAGGAATAATTGTCCATTCATTTTGAATGATCGCAGTTTTTCAATATTAAAGATAATCTGTGGAAATTTTAAAGACGTATTTCTCATTTACTGGTAATTAAAAAAAGAATCTACATATACAAACTTTTATGTTGTTTTTTGTGGTCATGATGTTTAATTGGATATTTTATATATATAATTTATGAATAAAAAAAATTGGGGGATCAAAGTAACTACATAAATCTGATTTCTGTTGCATTAATTTAATACCGTTGAAACACCAATCTCATTCCAATTACTTGCTATCTTTAAAATGTCCTTTTCTTGTTTTAATAATTGATCTCTTCTTTACTGTCTGTTTTTCTCACACTTTTCTGTTACCCTCAGATCAATGTTTGCCTCTACTATAAATAGAGTGGGATCTAGCTCAAACGGTAGCATGTCTGCCTGTGAACCAGTCGGTCGTCGGATCGATCCTTTTCAGTTTGGGCTATTTTCCATTCCATCCAGTAGTCCACAACTGGTTTATCAAAGGCCGTGGTATGTGCTGTCCTGTCTATGGGACGGTGCATATTAAAGACCCCTTGCTGCTTATCGGAAAGAGTAGCCAATGTGGCGGCAGCGGGTTTCCTCTAAATACATATGTCAGAATGACCATACGATTGAGGTCCAATAGCCGCTGATAAGATTAAAAATCAATGTACTCTAGAGGCGTCGTTAAATAAAACAATCTTTACTTTCATTATTGAATCAATATTTACTTTTGGATGATAGTATTTTGCCATGTATTATACATGGGATAACTAGCGCTCCCAGCACCTCATGCTCACAACCCTTAAAGGAATACTGAAGTCTACAGTGTTCCATATAAAATGGATTAATGTATTTACAAGGTATTAGTCAAAAAAATATAAATGTCTTTGTACTTAAAAACGCGTTTTCCGTGTACAAAAGTAAGTAACAGAACTTCTGTTTATAAGAATATAGTCGTTCTGCGTGACGTCACGCCAGAAGAAGCATTGTGCGAAACTCGTAATGGCCGTATAATAGCAGCTCTTTCCACTGAATAAGTTAATTGTTATTACATCTTTGTTCGCGAAAAATCGCATTTCTATGAATGGAAATGTTATTATATTTGTATTACAGTTAGGGCTGAATTTTTTTTTTTCCAAATTAAATGAGAAATGTGTAATCGCTAACTTTAAAAACTGTCGTCTGAATGAAGTTACGTAACCGTGTCCATTGGCCTTCAACTGCCGCGCGACTACCTGTCTCTGTTTCCTTCTAATTAATATTCGCCCGATGATGATGATATCACAAAGTCCGGTCCACTATTAGTATCACTATCTAAACGTTCAGGGTCGAACATAAACGGTTGGTAAGCCATCTAATAACGCAAACAAAACAATAAACAACACTTAAATGAATCTTTCCGATACACGCGATAAAACCGCATCAGGCAGCTTTTCTCGTGCATTAATCAGGCGCGTGAGAAAGAATCCGTGTTTGTAATGTTCATTAATCCTAAATCCATGTACGTATTAAACATTTTATTGCACCATTCTTATTCCTGAAAAACCTTAATCCATTTTGTATATGCTGCTCTGTAGATTTCAGCATTCCTTTAATATAATTTGCAAGGTCTTTAAAAGCCCAAGAGACAAAATTAAAGTTTCGGTTGTGTAATGGCCTGAGACAAATAAACTCGTGAGTTCTGGCAACAACACAAGAGCTGACAAATGCTGGAGAAAACTGTCACTATGATCAATACGTCAGTGCCCCCTTCCAAAGGCGTTCCTACAGGCATTTTAATGCATGCTATAACTATATCCATTCACAGATAAATTGAGAGAATCTGGGTGCATACGTACGGCTGTTTGGCACAACTATTATACCAGTTATTAAACACACATGATATATAGTCTGTCGTAACATTTTCAATATAATACAGATGCTATTAAATTTGAGTCATCTTGCGGAACACATAACCTATTATTACCAACACGTGATTGACCGTAATACTGCGTACTTTATTAATCCAAATGCAAGTAGAACCAAACCAGCTAAGTGGCAACCTCTTTTAACCAGCCACCTATTTTCAGAGGCCACGTTAAGCTTCCATATTTATAGCGGTTATGAGCCCCCGATAACAGTTTAAAAGAAATATTATATTTCTGCTATAAAGTTTTCATAACTTTTTATATCACTAATAATTTAACCTAGGACCGAGGATTTTGATAGTTATTTTGAATTTCATAACGTCTCACACAACCATTTAAATAGTTTCTATTTTTCTCTCACCATCTTTTATGTTTGCCTGTCTTACGATCTATGTGTTTTCTGTGCAATACCACCCAACCCCACCCCAATATAAAATCCTGACTATGTACACTTAATATTAAATTGAATTCAATTTAATATTTTATTTATTACCCAACATCAATTTTATTATTTCTCATCAATTTTAATAATGCTTCTTTCGTTATTTTATGAATTCAGTTCAATTAAAGAATCTACAAATAGAATCCAAATATTAGTTTATTCTTTCTAATTGAGTAAGTTTTTGAAATCCCCATCCGTTCCCATCGTTTTGATGCATTGGTAAAGTTTACATCAGACATTACAACAGCTTGCAAAAATATAATTACAATATCTTGTACAAAATAATGAAATACGGAACTTATTATGTAGTCCGCTCTTAATGGACGTACAACAAAACAACATATTACCTGCACGTAGCATAGACCAAACTAATCGTGCTATCAGTAAGAACTATAATATTATTACCTAATTGTAGTTTGTATATATGTGATATGATCGGAGTCACGTATAGGAAAATAGCGGAATCTAATTTAGTATTTACCAGCATTTTGATCACCTGTCACAATTTTGTCAACATCTAATACCAGTCCCGCCACCTGCCGTAACAAAGACTAGAGTGCAGCCGAACACTCTCGTCCAATGGGACTTTATCATTAAGTCACGTGGAGTACATTTACAAACCAATAAAAACTTGTTACTCTTCCTACAAAATTGTTACGTCATATTCAGTGGCGGATCCAGAAAATCCATTTAAGATGCCCCAATAGTATGATGCCTAGGCCATCAACGTCCTCTAATGGGGAAAACCAGTTTTTTAAAACGCAAAACTTAGAGGGGGAAGATGGGGGGGGGGAGAGATCCGCCACTGGTATCTGTGGTCTAGAGATTATACTAAAGATTTCTTGGCTGGTAGGTACTAGGATCAAATCTCAGTACCGGCTTAACCCAGAGTGAGCACTCTGCAAGGCTCAGTGAGTAGGTGCACACCACCAACACCAACCAATGATCCATAACTGGTTTATAAAAGGAAGTGGTTTGTGTTATCCTGTTTGTAGGATAGTGCATATAAAATACCTCTTGCTGCTTATCGGTATATACCGGCCTCCGCGGCGCAGTGGTTAAGCTATCGGAATAGAGGTTGGTAGGTACTGAGATCAAATCGCAGTCGAGGCAATTTTAATCGGCTCCAACCCAGAGTGAGTGATCCGCAATGCCCAGTGGGTAGGTGTATACCACTTACTTCCACCAGTCGTCCACAACTGGTTTAACAAAGGCCGTGGTATGTCTATTCTGTCTGTGGGATAGTGCATATAAAAGATCCCTTGTTGTTTATAGAAAAGCAGCGGGTTTCATGTCTCCTACTAACACTAACCTCTGTCCTGGACTTACAACACAGGAACCTGTGTTGTATACCCAGGACAGCGTGCTTGAACCTTAATTGAAAATAAAATACAACCAACCAACCTATCGGTATGAGTAGCCACAGCATTAACCCCTAACACTAACCCCTGCTCTTTATAGACAACACAGGAAGCAAAGTGGTGTACCTAAATCAGCGTACTTGAACCTTACTTGGACGCAAACACGAAAATAAATACAACCAGGGAACGAACGGAAAATACATGTGGAGAAAAAAATACATTAATTCAATTTGTAATCGCATGGTAAAATAGGCCAACAAATTCCTAAAATAAACTGGCTACAGGATTCTCTGAATCACAATTTGATTGCCTTTGTGGTACATCTTCTGGTGTTTTGATGTACTTTTAATCGAATAATTACCTCCTACGACTGATTAAATAGTTTATTACTAGAACATTTGTGGTTTGGGTTAGCTATGGGTCTATGATATGAAATACACGTTGAGCTGGTGGTTTTTGAAAAGAGAATGTAACGATGATATATTAGTTGAGGATGTTCCACACAATACTCAGAAAGAAAGACAGACAGATAGTGTATTGAAGTCTCACCTCATTACAATGTAACATAACATTATAATCATTATAAATAATAAAATTGTAACGAGCCACTCTTTACTGAGTTATGAAAGACTAACAATAAAATTAATAAATCAAATACATATTATATTGTTAAAACAATGGTAGCACAAATAAAACATAAGATTCATCGAATAGTATATACAATCGATTTTCTAAATTTAAGAATATTATGGCAGGTTTTGGCAGCTAAAATACATTTAAGAATATTATGGCAGGTTTTGGCAGCTAAAATACATATTTCGAGACAAGACAAGATATAACACACTTTCTGTTTGTACACTCGTGATAATTAAAAAGTAATGCTTTACAGTGGTTAAGATCTAACGTTAAATCAATGTATAATGGGCAATCAAGTAAAGATTTAAATGATTACGTGATGACATAAATGCGGAGTCGCCGAATTAGGTGAAGAATGTTACAGCCAAAATATCATTTTTATAAAGGAAGGTTACGGCCAAAAGACCATTTTAAAAATTAAATGTTCCCTGGTTGGTATTCGCAGTAGTGGGCCCAAAGAGGTCCGGACCCCTCCTTTCTGAGTGAAGGACTTGAACATTTTCCGCAGTCCTATTTACCGTCACATTCGGACCACCACCCTTTCAGAAATCCTGCATCCGCGCCTGATTCTGCTGATGCATGTCAGAACTACCCATGGCCGGCGCATGCCATGGGGCTAAGGGGTATTTGTCCCCAATAATCTGCGGCGCAACATTTACTTTTCTTACGTTGTAGGCGCACTTGAAACGGCGCCCCTATTCAGTCTTTTCATCCCCTAAATATTTAAATGGCTGTGCCAATACTGCTACCATTCAAAATCATAGAATACCCACTTTGATATATTTTATCTATAACGGTGTCAAGTCCAGTAGCGGTTCCATATTTCTCGAATTTAAAATTTTTTTTTTTACCTTTTAAAGAGTGGAAGGACAGGAAATGTTTTTTTTCACTCATCACTTTTGGACCCCACCTCTTTTCAGAAATCCACATTTGGATCCCCCTTTCAGAAATCCTGGATCAGCGCCTGAAGTCCCACACATAATTACTACAAACATTTGAAGTGATATTACAGGGTGTCTAATTTAACACACTTTTTGCAATAAGCCACATAAATACAACCACTCTTACAATATTAATGTATTTTTCTGCAAATATCACAGCTTACGACCTTTATTTTAAGGTTTTTATTATGAAGACTGCCACTTTAGCTATTTTAGTTTTTAAAATTGGGAACGAAGATCCTAATACAAGCCATTAAAAAAAATGATGATTTTAATATCGTTATTGCTTATACCACATTGTTCTACCGGTTAGTTTAGTGTTGTATTTTCAAATTCAAAATGGATAAAGTGGCAGTCCTCATATAAAAAGTTTTTAAAAAATGAGACCTACTTATTTAAGATTAAAAAAAAAAAAATTTATGTACGTGGTTTTATTTGTGTTTTACTACTATACGATGTTAAATTATTGGACATACTACAATACACCTTTAATAGTGATTGCACGAGTTGTTTTGTACAAAGACAGAGTGTATAATACAATTATTTGAAAGAGAAAAGTAGGTGACCGAAGGGCAGTAGCGTTCTTACATGAACCTCTTCATACTTTGAAAACTGTCCGGTCTTCGGCCACTTTATTTTGTCACCGATCCTGAACATATTTTTGTATCCAGCAAAACAAATTTATAAAATGATTTTAAAAAAATTATTAGTTGTCCCCTATAACGAGTTTGGGTGTTGGGTGGGAGCATTGCCCCTCTGCACCCCCTACTCTGATGTTCCTGAAATATTAGAGTACCCCACGCAATTGATATGACGCGTCATCACACCATTTAAATTAATTGTTTGAAATAAGCTGCTGTTTAGACGTAGTAGAGTTTCCCATTATCATGACATGTTTCCACCGTTACTTCGTTCTTGCTGCCAATGACTTATTCATGTTTTAAGGATGTTTTTAAAGGAGAGCCATATGTAACTAGTTATCTGCCTCGGTACCACAGAAGCCCACTCGCTAAGTTTAGATAACGAGTTGCCCATCAGAAAGTAGAAACTGGACGATAAAATGTTCCCATTGTTGCTTTGTCTATGCATTGATTGTTTTTAACAGATGCACCTTATACCCCAGATACACTGAGAGATACGACAACTTACGACAACTTACGATCGTTTGCGACTGCAGATAGCGGACAACCGTAGAAAAATCGTGCGACAAGTCACCAGAGGTCGTGGATGCGGGCACGACCGAAATCAGTCGCAGCGAGGTTTTAACTCAGTCACATTGAGAGATACTACAACTGACCATAATTTAAGTTCATCTGCGACTGCGTATCGCCGACAATCGTAGAAAAATCATGCGACAAATCACTAGTTGTCGTGGATGGTCTTGGGTGATCTTGGGTGGTGGCACGACCGAAAAAAGTGGCAGCGAGGTTTTTGAACATGTTCCCTACCAGTCTCCGACCAATTTGATCGTATTTTGTCGTAGGAAGGTAGGTGATGCCACAGGTACTGGACTTGTCGGGGTACTGTACGACCATCGCGCGATTATGAATGAACGTCGCACGACGATGAGTGACTAGTTGTGAGCCTAGTCGTGCATTGTCACTCAACGTCGTGCGACGGTCGTACAATTAGTCGTGGGGTGAGGGATATGAAAAGGAATATATTTGGGAGCAGCATTAGTCTCGTGATGGTAAGAACACGTGCAACCAGTCATGAGATAGTCTACTACAAATCGCTGATCAGTCGGCGACAGGTCCCATAATCTGTCCGCAACACATCGATCGCAGAAAACATGCCCACCACCGTCCACAACGCCCTCGATCGCACGACCGCCGAGGTCGCGGACAATCGCAGCGTAAGCCTGACTAGGGCCTTAGCATGCAAGCTAGAGACGGTCATTCCATTAAGGTATTTTGAATGAGTAAGAATATCAATTAACAAAGATAATTAAAGAAAGCATGCTTGAGGAAGAAAGCCGGAAATAAAATATCTCGGTGCTTATAGCTACATCCTAGAATATCTAAGAGATGCCAGCAAGATAATTACTATCTGGCGTGTAACCAAAACCCTATACGAAGTTGTATAGAAACTAATATCAAGCATGTGTCAAAGGTCAATGCGACCTGGGTCAGAACGAAGTGACCTAAACATTTTGTTTATTATTAGAAGAGGATACGACAAATCACACATTTTCATATTTCTTTGCGTCCACAACTATTACTGTACTAATATAACAATTTTCTATCTGTTACACTATAGAAAACTGCATCTCGCCTAAGTTAAAGAAAGTTCGATATGACCATGTCAAAGTTAGAAGTGGATTTTTTTTTTATCCACATCATTTGAGCACATTTTTTGGATGTCAAACATTTGGTAATTTTGAAACATAGTCATGTGTGAGCCAGCCTCCGGCGTGTTTTGAACCACTATCATTAGCTTGAGAGCCAGATGTTCTACCGCTAGACCACCAAGGCTCACACAGTTTGGTCTACTAAGATTTTTCGAATATTAACATACAGTCACCTTCTGTAACATTTAATATTGTTTTTGATATACTCTGTAATATTAAAAGTTGGTTGCACTTATTTCCGTCCAATTAAGGTTCAAACACGCTATCCTAGGCTCACAACTCAGCTGCCAGTGCTATCTGTCCATTTTCTCTCTCTTTATTTTTTTGTCACTTTCCCGCCCCGGATAAGTGCCTTCCTATTAAGGCGCAGAATTCGGGGGTGGGGGGGTGGGGGGGTGGGGTGTCATATCCGAACCATATGGATGTGGACATGTTAAAAATACTTTACGATTACGATATCTGTTCATGAGGTTTTTATTAGAAGGAGAGACGAAACCCACTAACGCCACTCTTTGTGGAAATTTACTGACAAGCATCAAGGAATCATTGTATATGCACTATCCCACAAACAGGATACACAAACCACGACCTTTAATAATCCAGTTGTGTACCACTGGTCGTGTACCATTACTCCACTTGTCAGTTTATGTACTCTATATGCGAGTACTACCCTCTTTCCTAGTGATTAACGACCACCAGCTGTCAACACGTATTGAAGCAAATAAAAGTAATTAGGAAACTTTAATTAAATAACATTCGCCATTACGAGAATACATATACGCAAATACATCTTGGTTGGTCCACAGCAGTTGATGGCGACGAGAAGAAAAATCCACATACAAAAAGCTTTCAAATACACTGAAAATGTTTACCAAGACTGCAGCTTATCAATTATTTATTAAGATTAATAGATTTTCCCGGAAATCGAGTTTATTCCAAATACAAGATATCCATTCACTTCTCCCCATTTTACTGTAGTTGATGAAAAATCCAACACAAATCATATTTTAACTACACAAAGATCAGCGAGGAGCGCATTCCAATAATTATATTCTTCAAAGGATCTGATGCAATTAGTTACGGTTCTAAGGATCCGGTCTTTATGGTTCTCTGTTGCTCTTAGTAATGACGTGATGGCTTTGAAGGTACATTGTGAAAAATCTTGAAAACATTAAGACATAAAAATGAGTTATTTCGCTACCAGTACTCCAGTTCACTCGAAAAGCGATGTTCTGACAGTTTTTTCAAGGCCTCGTCATTGGATGATCCAATAACGAGAAACCTTGGCCAGGGTTGACCAGAAATCACCC
>JAULBS010090930.1:0-17430 GCA_032355785.1 Symmetromphalus regularis | reverse complement strand
TCGGGGATTAGCGCGAACGCAGATCCCCACACTAAAAAATTTCGTACTCGAGTCGCCCACATTTGGGGCGATCGCAGATGTTGGCTTGACAGTAGTGCAATGCTGTCTACAGTTTCTACAGTTTCCAGCCATTTCATTGGTCTAGAGTCTACAGTTTTGTCTACAGTTGTTTGTGACGCGCTACCTGATTGGAGGATAGTCTACAGTTTCTACAGTACCAAGCCAATCAGAAAGGAGCTTACATACACTCAGCAAAGTTCAAGATCTGTCTTCTTGTTGTGATCGTTTGGTTCGAAGTTTTCTCTTATAATCATTGGATAATTAGTGTTTAATCTGCGATTAATCATCAGAGCATTGTATAAAGGTAAGCTCAGGGTATTAACTTGGGATTGTTTTTGACAGGCCAATCGGCCCACTCACAGCAACACTTTGACTCGCCCGTACAGCTTTCAAAATGCGCGCGATAGCGCGAGTAACGACCGAATTAAAAAAAAAAAAAAAACCTTACTTAAATTTCACTTTAAAAACATGTTGTCCTATCATACAAACAATAATATCAACACAAAAGAAGGAAAACGAACATTTTTTTATTTAGTTTTATTACAAACTGTTGTAATTAAATTATAATTATCATGTCACGATACTGGCCTGGACACAAACACTAAAGACGGACACAGCCGAGGTGTACCGATTGAACGAACGAATATTTTTACGTGGCCGAGATTTCCCGAATCAAAACCGGCCGAAGTATTCCGAATGGTTTTAGACTGTTCGATAGACTGGGGAAGTGGTCGCTATTATGTCCTATATGGGTTGCGCAGATACTAATAGAAAACCAGTTGTAAACAATAAATCAAAAATAACTTTCGGATACTTTACAAACATTAGTCATTTGCATTTTGATACATAATACAACATGCGGAAAATTTCGGTCACTAGGCGGGCGACACGTTAAAACTACAACTTTTAAACGAAGTTTTTATTATGTTTGGGAGTAGCTTATAAACTGTTTTTGTTTGTATTTCCCACGAATCGTATTCCCACGAACTGTCGATTATGACAGCACTGAGCCAGAGTTTCTGGCGCTAGACAACTGTTATTACCGACATTTACTATATAGTATATATAAAACTGATTTCCAGCTACTACACGGTAGCCAGGAAATACTGTTATAATTATAAGAAATGTTGCCAAATGTAATGATACCTACCTTTACATCCAGTATTTTCCATTTTGTATTTAGGTGCACCTTGACCACTGATTGATCATAACTGACTACAACTACAAGGTCAATCACTCAAAGAAGTCATGAGGTATGTTGACACTAGAATAAGTAACTCTACAACTTTGCATAACTATAAGCAGTAATATATACATGTATGTATGAATGATAGGCCTATGCTCCTTATCAGGCACAAAAAGCTGTTCAATGTCATTTTTTGTTTGCAATCATTTTTAGTTTGCTTTTAGTTTTACTTTTGGTCAAAAGTACAATGTCAATGTGGAGATTTTCATTTGCAGTCCAGCTAGTCTAATGATGTAATGAAATTAAGGGTAAGATTAATTTTATCCTATGTGCTTTATCCATTTTTTGCAGTAATCTGAAAGATGATCTGCTGTTGCCTTCCCTGAACATCCATGATGCCAGTATACCAGCTGGAAGACAGCAGTGTTCACTCAAGGCCACCAGCAAGGCAAAGGATGTTGCTGCCAAGCCACTACCTCCTCCCAGTTTTGATTTCCAACTACGCAGTAAGGAAACTGCTATTAAGGAAGGTATTCATGCTTGCCTTATGTCACTTTTAAAGGGTAAAAAAATCCTACTGTATTTTAAGTGAAGACACAAAATCTGACATCCTACATTGTTACTTCTACTGCCAGAAAAAAGACAATGGATTGCTGCTGTTTTTTGTTTGGTTAATACACATGTATTATTTATTATATCTTGTTTAAGTGTACATGACTTGACATTAACTATGAAATAACTCAAATGCTGCTTATCTTACCAATTGGTTATATTTTGCTTTATGTTATTTTCAGCTAAGAAGCGGTGCTTTCAGTGGACACGCTCTCCTACCGAAAGTCAGTACCTTGGACAGCTTATTCTAACATTTGGAAAGTACAGTGGGAAGACATTAAAGTGGCTGATTGAAAATGACGTCGGATATGTGAAATAGTAAGTCCTGTTTAAAATACTGAGTTATTGTTTCAAAGAAATTTGTAAATAAACATGTTTTTCCTTGGAACAGTTACAAACTGAATGTTTTACATGTAAATTTTATTAGGTTTTCCTTTGAATAATTACTTGTGCAAATTGATTGGTAACATTTGTGTATTAGGTTGCATCTACATAAAATAAAAAGAAAGAAAAGACATTTCATAATTAATGCTAGGGTACATCATGCAGGTATGAGATGCATTAAAACCTCTAGCCTGGGCGTATAGTAACAAAACTACATGGACTCACTTTGCTATCATGTGATTAGTAAATATAACAGTCTTTCTTGATGGTTATCAATAAGAGTCATGCTTGATATTTACATTTGTCTTTTTTCTTTTGTGAAATTGTGTGTTAAGTGCTCAAAATAATACATTTGGCTTTCAGCCTACTGGACAAGCATGTGAAGGAGAGCAAGATCCAAGGTTACAAGGCTGAAGTTAATGATGGATGGCTGAAGGACTACTTCCTGAAGTACGTCAACTTCTTCCCTCCAGTCTCAACCCATCTAGAAATGAACGTTGACCAGTGCCTTTATGGCCAAGGGAAGTTCAAGGCCTTCATTTTCAAGGAAATGTATGAGTGGTACAAAGCACATAAGGTGTATTCAGCTGATCCACAAATAGGCACTGCTGCTGAGCGCAAGCAGGCCCAGGATGCATACAGCTCAACAAAACAGTGGCTGACTAAGGACGAAAGCAGCATATCCAGTAAGGCCCTGAAAAGATTCAGGCTCTACATCCTTGACAATGAGAAAGTGGTAATGAAAGTTTATGTATATCTAGACTGGATTTATTTAACTGTTGCCCATTTTCTGATTTTTATTATATTAATGCTGTCCCATTTCATGTCTATAGTAAATTTACTGTTACCTATTTTTGAGACCCAATGTTTATGTAATTTAAGCCTTTTACTCCTAACAAATGGATGGGAAAAGTTTTTTTTAATTTTGAGCCTTGTGTGATTTTGCTGCATGTTTTTTTTTAACATAACCTTTCCCCAGTGGCTGGAAACTGAAATAATTTTGGAGTTAACATTTAAAACATAACATGAGTGAGGGTCTAGCCTTTTAAAATATCCTGAAACAAATTGTTTTTCGAGCAGCATACTTATTTTTTTTTTGTTCACTCGGCTGTTTGTGATTAAGGTGTAAATGAAAATGCTGGTTGAACTGTAGGCAAAATACACTAAACAATACTTTCATGCATGTTGCAGGATGCTAGCACAACCCAGCAGCCAACCCAGACTGATTCAGCTTCAGTCAAGTTTGGCACCCCCTCCAGAAATCAGCCATGTCCCCCACCTGCATCAGCCTTTGGCAAGCCTGCTGCAACCTCCAAAAACCAGCAGCAGTTTGCACTTCCTTCCACTTCTGCTGAACATGACAGTTTATGGGGAGACAATTCATCGGAAGATGATTCCTTTCTACTGCAGGTTACAGACCCTTCTGTAACTGAAGGTTCGTACAGCATTCAATATATACTTTTTTTAAATTTGCAATAGCATTGATTCTTTCTTACTCGTCATGAAGTAAAAAAAAATATGAATTCATTTGTTGGTTTCAATTTGTTTTTGTTTAGTAACATCTTTTTCTATTACTGAGGTAATGCTATGATTGTGTTTGCTGAGAGTGATTACAAGCTGTCTCATTGATAGGAGACAGGCACAAAACCTTATCTCTTGTCAGTCTAGTCACAATATATTGAAGAACAATGAAGTTGATGAATGTCAAATGTGATAGTTCAATTTTATCTTTTGGTCATGTAATAAACATTGTAATTTGCATTGTCTACTGAATACATGTCTTTCATGTTATCTCTTTTTAGGACCCAATCATGCTCTGCCTGTGGTAGTTAAGATGCCATCAGAAAGCTCCAGAAAGGCTACCCCCATCGTGACTACAAAAGATAGGACAACCAATGTGACACTCAAAACACAATCTTTACACACGCCTCAGGTCTGTTGCACAACATGATATCAAATATTTTCTGTTTACATCTATCTGCAGTGGTTACTTAACAAATGCATATTCTTATAAAAGGACACAAGCATGCTGAGAACCTTTTAAAGCATTTAAAAAAATTACATTATTGTTTTGTTAGAGAATCTTACAAATCAATTTTTTCTTTAAACTGATCAGTTCATTTTTAATGTGTTACTCTTTTATTTTATTTTACAATATTAATATCTTTCCTAATTTCCTGCAGCTATAGGCAGATTTTCCTTATCCATGGTACTTTTGTGTCGCAGATTTTTTTTTTTCAAAGGTGCATTTAAAAAAAATTATTATTACAAATAAAGAATACTTTACCCTAAAATTGCCATGGACACTATTTCTCCACAGCTTTTATTTTTCCGTAGACGTGTTCTTAATTGCTGGGGTTCCTTTCCATTTTCAGACATACGAGGGATGGCAGAAATCATGGGAAACTGGCTTGCCCAAAGCAGACATTCACTGGCTCAAGTGTAACTTTGAGCGAGGCTTGTTCAAGGAGATGGAGCACTACAAGCAGAGAACTACAGGGGCAGTATGTGCAAGGCATGTGCTCAAGGAGGACAGAATGTGGTTTCACCCACCTGAGTGTCCAGCTTTTGTCAGCAGTGGACCACCCAATGTGGATGCCTTTTTCAGAAGCAGAGTTTTCTTCTGGAGGCCTGTTGGTGTATGGGGATACAGTTTCAGATGCCCACGAAAGAACTGCCCAGCCAAAGATACAGAGAAAGCATATCTGTACAGATGCGGCTATACACACACTGTCCGGTACATCTGTGACATGTCTGACTGGTACTGCATGCTAACTGAGGTACTGGCCTGCTCTGCTTGCACTAAAGCTGCCAAGCATTCACCTGATCACCACATCGGCCGTTTTCTTGCCTGGGACTGGAGCATCATCTCTCAGCTAACTCCAGCTCATCAAGCCATCTTCCCTGCCATCTTGACACCCAAGTATGTGCAATTTCATGTCGTTCATTAGCAAAATTCTCTTTTATATATAAATTACATAGACATTTCAAGATTTTGCTTTGTTATAAAAGTGACAAGCAATATCCCAAGTTTTTATCCGTTTCAACCAAATTACTGTTCTAGCTAATAATTTCTAGCAACTTCTCTGGGGGTTCACTGCTATTATTTCATATTTGATCCTAATTGGCAATTTTAATCTGTGGTTATTTCGTAGTTTAGCACAAGTCTATGGACAAGAAGTCTTGTGTTTGGGGTGGGGGAATGAGTGTACATGTGTGCATGCATGTGAAAACAAGAAGATACAAAAATTTAAAGTGCAACCTGGATTTATTTTTTCTTGAATTTCAGGCGTGGCGTAGACAAGAAGGTGGTGCACTTGTTAAGAGACCGAAGTGAAGGGAATACAATGAGTAAAATTTGGAGGCAGATACAAGAGAATCACTGTGAGGAATACCTACACAGAAAGGACCTTTACACAACACTTTTGGAGTCACTGACCACAAAAGGTGGAATCATCAGTAAGTAAAAACCTCTCATGCTCCTCATTTTGAATGAAGGTAAGTATTTGTGAATATTTGACCCTATTATGTATGATTGTACTGATATATTTAACTTTGTTGTGCAGCAGCAGAATTGTAGTAAAGTGTTTATAAGTGAAACATTTACAAACTGGTTTTATGATAATTTTTGTATGTGAAGGGCTACGCAACACAAAATTAGCTACAGTGGTGTAAATGGCAACATAACCATCAAATCTTTGATGGGAGATCCAGGTTCAATTCCTGGCTGTGGTCTATCGTGTCTAACAGCTCATTCTTAAAAGTTTGACATACTCTTTTTTATATTTCTTTTTTTTTAATATTTATATTCTCTCAATATTTGACTGTTAACTGTGCTCTTACAGGTCTTCTTGGTCAGAAGTTCCAGCGACCACCACCCCGCAGAGAGTTGCCTAGCGCCAAACTTATAAGGAAGGCTTTCCTGATAGCTGAGGCTGAAAACATTTCGGACTACAGGACACAAATCATGTCTACGTTTGGCAGGGTCCTCAAGTTTGACTCTACTAAGAAGGTAAGACAAAAAATAGTTTCAAGAAGATACAAAAACCAACATTTTTACTATATCATTGTGGGGTGGACATGTACACTCTGTAGACTAAGTATACCACTTGTTACGGGTGTCACTATAAGCAAATTAGAAAAATTCAAATATTTGTTATGTCTTTGAAATTATTTTGTTTCACATAATTATTATTTAGTTTAATGTTTGTTTAAAATTACTGCTTATAGTACTGACATTATTGTTATATTTTTTGTTACCATATTGTGGATATGTGATATATTTATTAGCCTCAGTAGACACAGAAACTGGGAATTTTGATGATTTCAAATGCTAAAGATGTCATTTTTGGTTAAATGTATGAAAGATGACATTGTAAATCAGTAACTTAAATATTGCTCTGTTTTTGTCTTTGACAGATCTGCAAAAAACTGGCTGGATCAGGACAAGGCACTGCAGAGTGGTGTACAAACGTCGGCAATGAACACGGACAGATTCTCAACTCTGTGCTGACCTGTGAGGAATCGGTAGACATGCTCCAGCCCATGGCCAATGGACTTATGGACCGCTACAGGAAGGCAGAGCAGGAACTCCCTGAACTGATGTATGTTGACCGTGGATGCTGCCATAGCAATGGGCTCTCATCTATCGAAAGGCTTTTTGGTGGCTGGGTGGAGACTGGCATGAAAGTGCGATTAGATATTTTTCACTGGATTCATCGTTTTGATGCTGCAGTCCGAACAGATCATCACCCTAAATATTCTGTTTTCAAAAGTGCATTGGCTGCAGCAGTCTTTGCTTATAACAAGGAGGACATGGCGCTGTTAGTTAAAGCAATCAGAGAGGCGCACCAAACAAAGCTTGGTGAACTATCAGACGCACAAGTGATCCAGTACCATGCCAGCAAAGATGATCTGAAGCATTTTGTGCGCCGAATCACCATGGGACCAGCAGACACCTATACCAGAGTGCAGAACGCCATCGACATTTTGAAAGGTCCTGCTGGATTGGATGAAAACGGTATACATCTCTTTAAAGATGAGGCTGCCATTGATGAGGTTTGGGCTGGGCAACAGAAGCATTTAGAGTGCATTCAAGATCCACCAGGCTTCAATATGTACATAACTACAAAAACTGTCAAAAGAAATGGTATTAGTCTGCTCTTCTACAGAACGGTGCGAGGAAGCAACAGTCTGGAAGGATTCCACTCATTTCTGCCTGCCATGATTCCAGGGCCACGATGTGCAGCAGTGCCGTTCCAAGTATACTTGCTTAGCGGCATTGCTCGCTGGAATGCTGACCGGGAATCTGCATCAGTCAAGGGACAGCAAGGGCGGAAGAACAGAATCTACTCCTCCCCTCTCATCAGCCGTCTCAACGACCGCTGCCTGAAGCTGTTTGGCGAAGTAGAGGAGATCAATTTTCGTCCTCCTGTTCCTGCTGGTGATGAGTTGATAGGACTAGAATTCCTATTCAGTCAGTCCGATGAGTCCTACAACACCAAAGTTCACTACAATACCACCCTGAAACACTCCAGACAGTTGATGATCCAGATGGTGATGACGAGGCTGTTCAGACCATGGCTGAGTGTGAAGAGGAGGAAGAAGACCAAGACAAGTGACAGGGAGGTCACGACCCTCTCAAACCTCCACCTGACAGATGCAGTAATGACTTCGGACCATGATTCATGTGAAGAGGATGTCTGCTGGCCTTGTCACCTGCCAGGATACCAGCATGTAGAGAATCATTGTAACGTGCTGCTGAACCTTGCGCTTGGAGAGGGCAGGCTTGCTTTCACAGCTGCAGAGAGAGAGGAGGTCACTACTGCATGGAATAAGCTGGATCTTCATGACTGTAGCATCCAGCAATTTGAAAGCCTTTACACCTCTCGATGTGGACATGCATGCTTCAGCAGGGTTAATGGTGACTGAGTCTGCATCCATTACACAAAAATTTAAGTTTGGGAAGTGCCGATCCCCTGCACATTTGGTAAATCCAAGAAAAAAAATAGACTCATCTACTGCCTTCTGAAATAGCTGTGCCTTCACCCCACATCAAATATATCTTCTCAATCAACTCCCAGAAAATATCACATAACCACGACGTACCAGTGGCTGCAACAGCGTGTCACAGTTGATGATCCCGAGCTAAGCAAGTTGGGAATTCCCCTTCTAAAAATAATCACAAAGTCTGTGACTGACTTGAACCGAAGGCAGAAGGCAATAGCTGGAAACAATGTAACTGACCATGGGGAGGCTCTGCTGAGGCGCATGCAAAGTGCTTCTCAGATCTCCATGCAACCTGCTGAAGAGTTACCCGAAGTACGCCATGCAACATCCAGGCCACAGACTACCTAGTCAGTCATTCCCAACCTGGCTGGGACTCGGACTCTTAAACTGCGGAGGGACCATTTTTTTTACAAAGTGCCATCGGCAGATCCAGCAGCAAGGATATCATCAGGGTCATCCTCATATACAATGGCTAGATCCACAGCATACAAGACGCACAAAGAGGACGAGAGCCTTCCATGTAATAAAAAACTGTTCTCATGCTATATTTTCTAGCTGTGTGGTGAGACCACCAAAAGTCACAAAAAGTATAAGAAAAAATCTTACTGTGAGAAAACATGTCATCATCAAAAGGACTGATACTAGAACATTTGTAAATTTTGAAGAATTTAAAGACGTAGTGGTTAAACTATAGTGAAAATGTTGGGACTGGGGATTCCTATTTCATTACCTTACAGAATAAGTTTTGAAACTCTATACAAACATAAGATATTCCATAAAGCTATGAGTCTCCTGGTAGTGTCACCCAAGCCGGACTGGTTGAAGGGTAGAGAACTGACAAAATGTGATCCACTGGTCCTCCATGTTGGGCTCAGGGCTAACAACCCAGTCCCGTTAAAAAAAAAAGATTTGTTAAGAAAATATATTGTGTCATGTGTTTACTTATTATGTAATATTTTTCATGATGTATAAATTATTATATATTTTTATAATGTACATTTATGATGACTCCACCTACTAGTAGCATATTTATTACATATTATCAGTGACAGATCCAGAAAATCCATTTAGAGGGGCCGCAATAATATGATTCTGATTCTTTAACAGAAACAAAAAAATAATAATAATTAGAGGGGTGTTTGTGATTTGCCTAGATCTGCCATTGAATATATTCACATTTTATATCATTTTTAAAATAAAAAATTGGTCATTTTCAATTCCAATCTGGTTTACGAGTTGTTTTTTACTATTATACAATAAGTAGCCTGTTGTTTGATAGTAGCAAAACCACACTTCTTAAAAATTGTTTTCTTCCTCGGTGAGCTGCTGTTGAAGTGTCATAAAAATGTCACGCGATACATGGCAGTCTTTTATTTATTTATTACTTTGAGAAATAAAATGCCAAATAGTCATCTGATAAATGAGTCAAGTGATTTCTCTTTTAATTTTGAAGACTTCTCTCTCTCTCCCTTTATTAACTTTTATACACGTACACACAAACATACAGTGGCTGATATTTAAGGTCACTTTATGATCAGTCTTTCCACCAACTGAACACTAACAATGAATCTTCGAGATGGGAGTAAGTACATTTTAAATGACAACTGCCAACATAAATGAGAAAGTGACACAACCTCCCAACAGCATTGGGGTAACATTTGTCAACCATGACCCAAACTTCATCACTGTGAGTAGAGAGGTGAGTGAGTCTAAGTTTCATGATATTATCCACTCTGATAAACAAAGCGTTATGGTAATGTCAAAACAACATTACCAAAAGTGTTTGCTCTCTGCTAAGTAAAGTTTGTTTTATTTAACGACGCCTCTAGAGCACATTGATTATTATCTTATCAACGGCTATTGGATGTCAATCACATGGTCATTCTGACATATGTTTTAGAGGAAATCAGCTGCCGCCATATTGGATCTTTTATATGCACTGTCCCACAGACACGACAGCACATACCAAGGCCTTTGATGAATCATTTGTGGATCAATGGTTGGAACGGAAGATAGCCCAAACAGCTTGCTCTGTGCTAGGTATTGCACATTTTCACAAGGAGAGGTTAGTGGAAAGAAGAAAAGGATCTAGCCCAACAAAGGTGTGATATGCCTCAAGCAGACAACACTCACACAGACTTAAGGAAATCACTCATAAGCCACCTGGGAAAGGTCCCATCCAAGGAATGAATGATGTTGGTCTCCATAAACAATGGATTTGATGTAATTAATTCTGTATGTGAATAAAGCAACAGTTACAAGGGAACATATTTGCAAAGATGTCAAGATGGACTTGTGTTGCACACCACAGGTAAAATAAATATTCTAACCAAACAATATAACTCAATGAACAATAACTTATACATGAGGTCTATAATACAGATTTCTTAGAGCTTTTTTCTTTTTTTTAGACTACTTCATATGTAGTAGCAAGCATGAATTTTAATTTTTTTTGTTCTTTTCATTAATTCAGTGTAATATATTCAGTACAACTCAGTTATCTTTTGATATATTACCTAATCAATTCCACTATTGAGATTCATTCAAATTCAAGAGCTTAAATATTTTCCCCAATATAAGTTGGTTATGATCTGAGCACACTTTACACATTGGCTGCCATCATTTTATAGACAAAAAAAATTCCACTTTTTAATGCTCAGGTCTTGAGAATGAAGTTAGACCGTACCAAAGGATTGTTTAGTGACACCTCAGCACATTGGTTTTTCTTTTTTTACTCATGGTCTGCAGAGGAAACCCATTCCTGCCACATAGGATACTCTTTCAAACCAGTAGGAATGGATGAATTGTGAATCAAGACTGAAGTGCTATCCACTAAATTTAATGCCATACAAAATGCAGTTAAAACCTCAAAAAGCAGACAATATATACTGATGTAAAAAAGAAAAGCAAGTACAGTTTTGGTAATATAACGTTTTCCATACAAACATTGTCTATGATAACATAAAAATGTCAAAATTTAATCAGTAATAATAAAATAACCTAAAAAACCAAACAATGAAATAATCATACATAAAACATTAAAAATATTTACCAAGAAAACAAAAATTACGTTAGTTTTTTCCATCAGTATATAAGAAAAACCGTAAGTGGATATTTTAAAGTTTTATAAACACAAGCTATAGGAAGATATATAAAATAAAATGCAATAGCCAACATTTCATTAGAAATAAACTCATACATATTTAGGCTACTGGTGTCACAATTCCAACATGCAACATTATAATATAAATATTCAATGGATAATTTCTCAACAGTAAAAACGTTTGCATAGATTGTTATTCATTGGCTAATGTCAGCAGTTTTAATAATTTTAACGGAAACAATACTGTAACTCCCCTACAATTGATTAGCTTTCTGTCCATACTTAACACAGCTTCCAGTTCCATCTCTTCTGTTCGTATGGTGATTATCATAATCAACAGTTGTGCTCATCCAGTTTTCTTTAAAGTTCGCGAGCACATGCGAACTGATAACATAATTTTTTTGGATGTTGATAAAAAATAGTGCATTGTGTACAGCACTGAATCAACAAAGAAAGAAAGTATTATTGCTTTTCGGTTACACGTGGTTACTTTACCGTTTTTCCTTATTGATTACTCTAGGATAAACCAATAAGAAATCATTTGCACAACTTTACCGTTATATTTACAATATCATGGATTGGATTGATGAATTATGCCCCTTGAATTGAAGCACTATCATGATTGCAAATGGCTGGAAATTTCAATTTTGGTAGAGTGAACCTTTGTTATCCTGAATGTTTTCCAAATTAAATCTAGATACTCTCCTTATAACTATTCTAAGAGTATCAAGTAAACTGAAATTTATATAATTTCCCTAAACAGTTAAACGAGAAAGCTGTGAAGGTGGCACTTAACCAAGGAAATTTCCATGAACCTTTTTAAAGCATATTAAAAACTAACCCCTGCAATTAAGAAAATGTCCACGGCAAAATAAATGCTGTGGAGAAATAGTGTCCACAGCAATTTTATTGTTCACAAGTTTCCAACTGAAACTGAGTTTGCTAAGGAAAAAATGCATTTTTGAAAAAATAAAATTTAGCCCACGGCAAAAAAAAGTGCTGCAGAGAATGAAAAACTCTGAGGAAATTTCCACGGCATTGCTGATAAGCTGTGGGAAATTTCAGGAGTTGTAAACTGCATGTTTTATTAACCTTATTATACCTTTTTTTTCTCTTGGCAAAGTTTTCATCTCTTCCTCCAGTCAAAACTACTCCCATTAAAAAAGTTTTTAAAAAAGATAATTAAACATCTTCTTTAATTAACACACTGCCAAAGTTAGTGGAGGACAAACCCGTAATGTTGAGGGTGGTGGCGGGAGTGAACTTCATTGGGATGTAACCGTCAATGTTCATACCCAACACACACGGTTCTCCATCTAGAAATAAATAACCCATTTTTTTTTACTAAATTAAATATTGCTTAAAAATAAAATTATCAAAACTGTTAAATCAAAATATTCTGGAAAATAAGCAATGATTCTTTGAAATATTCACTTCTAATTAAAAGTACAGCCAAATATAAAATTCCAAGGGACATAACTCCAATTTTTTTTTAGGTTAGTAACACACCTTTCAAGAGAGCAGAAAGATAACCTCTTAAGGAGCTTATATGTTACATGCCTGCACAAATTGCACAAACAATCGTTTCGTTTGTGCATCGGTTATGCAAATTCATTTCGCATAACCAGTTTACTGTTCACGTAAAATTTGCTAAATAGTTTCTATATAATCTTTTCTCAGAGTACAAACAACTTTACTGATTTCTGACACTTATAATTATATGTAACAGAAATTAAAAATACTTTTGTTGGGAAGTGTAATGTATTCTCATTGTTTGTTAGATGTCGCCAAAGGGAATTATTTCAAAAAGAGGCCAATCAGAAATTGCAATGTTTCCACTATTAAGTTTTAGTCAGAAATCTTCGGCTATTATGGAGAACTATCAAATATCACAAGTATGAAGCTTTTCCAATTAAATACAAAAACAAGTCTACATTAAACTTATTAAGCTCTTATTAAAATATTATACATACCTATAATGAGTTCCACAGTAGCCAGACCAAAAGCTTGTTTGATTGGTTCCAGCTGAAGTCGTCCATTGTCCAATAAGAATGAGCGTGACATCTGGCTTCCATTCAAATACTGGCAACATACCTTCACCTTCTCTGAAAAATATTTAGTACACACATTAATGCCTAATAGATAATTAAAAAATAAATGAATTAAAATCGGGACTGCAGTGGTCATATTTACTAAGATGAAGACTGAAAATAATATATACAGGGGTGTAACTTTGGCATTTGGGGGCACAGCGTTTATTGCCTTGGATTCCAAGGAATTAGTGGGCACCACCGCAGTTTTGAAGACACATCAGGAGCACAGCGGCAAATGTGAGTTTCCTATGGGACATTAAGTTGTCTGGTCAACTAACGGCAGAATATGAGTTGCTTCATGAAAGGGCACCGAGGCAAGTGGGGAAAAAAGGGCATGACAATATTTGCCTTTGTGAGAAGTGAAATTGATAGGACATTGTGGCAAAGGACAGATGCCTCAAAGCCGTGTATATGAAACATAAGATAAGCTGGCTCCATTATGAAATTGAAATCACGGAAAATTAAGCAAAAATAGAAACATAATTTTGTTTTGTTTGAGAATTAATCGCTTACAAAAATATAAATAACATGTCAAAGGGCACAACTCCAAAAATAATTATAATTGTAAAGCCACAAACAATCCCTAACTACAAAATTAGATGAAGCTGAAAATCAAAATAGTGGAAATAAAATGGAATTTCTCACATTTAAAGGTGTAAAACTCATATTTACCTGGATTTTGAGGACTTTGATATTTTACAGGAAATACACAAGATGTATCTTCCACCACCCTGGAAATAAATATAAATCATAATTATTTACTTTTCAAAAATATACACACCCACACTACACAGCACCAAATAACTGTTAATTAGTTATATTTTATTACATTTAAATACAGTGTACTTACCCTTAAAGATTAAAATATATGTTTAATTCATTATATATAAATGAAGAAAAAGTAATCTCAAATAAATTTATTATAAGTTGACAAAATCTAGGATGAGTAAATTATCAAACAAAACTGAGTTTCAACAATCTATATTATTTAATTTATGTATACTAAATAGCAACATCAAGAGAACTTGTTCAGATCTGAGAGAAATCTCATTACAAAATATCAATATATTCTTTGATTTTGATATTTTATATTAGTAACTTACAATTATATGATATCTATACATTCTTTGATTTTGATATTTTATATTAAAAACTTACACTTGTACACTATACATTTTTTAAAATTTTATATTAGAAACTTACAACAATATAATATCTAAATACATTCTTTGATTTTGATATTTTATATTAGAAACATACAATTATACAATATCTATACATTCTTTGATTTTGACATTTTTTATTAGAAACTTACATTATAAAAATAAATATAGTCTTTGATTTTGATGTAAAATATCAAAAAACTTACCGTGAAAGTTCTGAGATTTTTTTCTGCAACTCTTCTATCTGCTGTTTCTGTAAAAGACAATAGATAAATAAATAAAAATGAAATGACTATGAACATTTTAATGATAATAAATTAATGCTGATCCGCTGGAGTGCCCTCTTAATCCTAATGCCACTTAAGGTAATAAATGGTGTGCCCCTCAAATAATATATTTTGAATAAAACTTCCTATAAAAATCTCTACAGGGGTGGAAAAATACCATTACCTGACTCCCGTGTACAGTAGTATTGGGCAACAAATATACATGTAGGTATATATTTTGAATAAAACTTTCTATAAAAATCACTACAGGGGTGGAAAAATACCATTACCTGACTCTCGTGTACAGTAATATTTCACGGTTGGGCAACAAATATAGGTAACGTCATTTGTCCATGGGTAAGTAAAGATTAGTTTTTTTCTTTTCTTTCGTTTTAATTAGTAATGGTTACCAGTGGTATGCAATGGTTAAGCAGTGTTAAAATTGTTGCCCTTATGAAGTTATTTTGATCATGGACCAGAAACTTAAACAAAACCAGCAGTTTAACTAAACAAATAAAGACCATGCAAATCAGAAATATTTCTTTATGTTTTATTGCACTTAAACATTCAACATACTTCACATAAAAATTTAGACTAGTATTGTACAGTTCAGGGCAAGTAAGTTCCTAGTTTTCACTTGCCCGAGGGCAAGTACATTTATAAAATAATGTTCCACCCCTGCACTATATAACGACCAAAATGCTGGGTTAACGAAGGTTAAAAATGGAACGGATAAAACAATATTGTACCTGTGATTTGATTTGCTGTTCGAGGTTTTCACAACTACTGTCAGAGTCTACTATACTACAGTTGCCTGGATCTGACAGTGAATCTTCCATGGGTTCAGTCTTTGAGGAAAAATGTTCATCCTTTTCCGGAAGTTTCAGTGCATTATTCAAACCAGAAGAGACATCATGTAGGTTGCCAGATTTTTCAGAATACTTATCGAGGTTAGTATTCTTGAATCTGGGAACCTGACTACTAAACTGTGTTGTCTCGGTCTCAAGGTGGCCATTTTCTTCTGAAGGATCCAAATCACACACAAGTTTTGTTTTTGGAAGTTGTTCTCCGGTTGATGATGCAGAAATTTCAATCTGATCCCTAGATGGCACAGAGGGTCCGTGATTGTTACTTTGTGGTATGATCAGAGATCCACTTAAACTTTTCGCTTGTAAAGAATCGTTAAATTCCGTGCTGTTAACACTGGGTTTTCCAGAAAAACTATTTCTTAACTGACTTTTATCTGTAAAGTAGATGAGTGAATGTGATGTAAAAATCAACAAGGTTAATAATTACTTAAAATATGTCTTTGATTTAAAATAAAATCTAATTAATTTTTTTTAGGTTTTTAATTTTTTTTATTTGTTAATCATTGGCTATTGGATGGATGTCAAAAAGAAAAAAATGTTTAGTTTTTTTCATTCGAATTTTTTTTTTAATTTAACATTTTTCTTTGTTAATCATTGGCTATATTCTTTATTGTAAAGCAACTTTCTGAGAACAATAAGAACCACTGAATGTAAACAAAAAATAAATTACACATTACACCAATGTCATCATCAGTAAAGAATTACTTTAACTCAATATTACTGTTTATGTTTTATCAAGAACCACATTCTCCAACATTACCTATCTTGAGAGGGAAATACAGGAGAGAGAGATGGTGCTGAGATTCACTGGTAGTTGACAAGAAAGCAGCATCCCGTACATCATTCTTGCCAACCATAATGAGCATGCCTGTGTTTGTTTTGGCAAATACTGCTGGAACACGACTTGCTCCTTTAGGTCGATGGCTCTTATCCAGTTGCTGAAATACAAAAAAAATACAATTTTTTTTATCCATAATTTGAACATAACTTCATTAATAATAATAATAATCATAAAAATAATACTATTAATAGTAATAATAATGATCATAATTATGATGGTGGTAATAATAATAATGTTCATAATAATGATAATAAAGAACAATTAAAAAATGTCATGAAAGTGAAAAAAAACTATGCTAAAATGGCTGCAAATGAGAAGCTGTCAATCATAAGTTAATAATTTGGACATAACTTCATTAATAATAACAATAATGATAATAAAGAAACACGTAAATTTCATTAAATTGAAAATACATTTATGCTAAAATGGCTACAAATGAAAAGATGGCAATTGTGTCGGTTTTAAAAAATTTAATAAGCAAACGTGACTAACTATAGCATGTACATAAGGCTATTGTAATGCATGGTCTACAGAAGAAACCTGCTACATTCAAAGTTAAAACATCATCATTTTGTTGTTCGGACAGAATACTTTTGTTGTTGATTTTTGTTGTTTAAACATAATTTTTTTAAGTCAAACAAGACTGATTTCCCAACAAGAGATGTTGGTATTACGTAAACTTTCTTGTTAAAATGTAAAAATGAAAGTTGTTAACTTACAATATCGGAGACCTTGACTATCCGACTATCAACAAATGCAAACACTTGTAGAAGTGACTGTGTGTTACTGCCCAGCACTACCAGGTCACTATTTCTCTGCAAGTATAAAGGTAAGAACAGGATAC
>JAULBS010090919.1:5000-17431 GCA_032355785.1 Symmetromphalus regularis | reverse complement strand
TCTTGTTTATATTACATGCATATATTATATGCATTATCTACTATTCTATCATTATAATACATATGCATTGCTTTTTCTTCTCATAAATAACAAGGGTTTTTTTGTATTTAAAAAAGAAATTAAATTCAATTGACAGAAATATTTTGTGTCGACCATGTCTCGCACATATTTTATTTAGGAGTATTTAAGCGAAATATTGCGTCAAATATGCAGGATTCCTGCATCCTGTGAAACCGTTTGATGTGGCCTAACAATACCATCTCAATATTCCATGTTAAAATGATAATACAACCTTACCTCTGGAGCTCATCTTGAGACAAGTTCTTCCTCTGCTCTCGAGTGAGGTGGAAAACTCGGTGCAGTGTGGAGGCGTGGAACAGATGACTGCCGGACTTCCAGAACACTAGCCCCAGTTTCTGGTAGTAGTTAGCCATCAGCGACGGTTTCGGTGACTTCTTTGACAAACTGATCAGACCGTGAATATCCTCAACTGCCTTGAATGCTTCCTGTGAATACAAAATAGCAAATACAATACTGTTCCAATAGCTTATAGACCAGAAGAAGTAAAGTTTATTTTATTACAGCACATGGATTTTCTATCTTATCATTGGCTAGTGGACGTCAATCACATGGTCATTCAGTCATATTTATTTAGAGGAAACCTGTTGCCGCCACATATGCTACTGTTTCCAATAAGCAGCAAGGTTCTTTTTATTAAATGCACTGTCCAAGACAGGACAGCACATACCACGACCTTTGATTAAGGAGATGTAGACCAGTTGGAATGGAAAATAGCCCATACAGCAACTGAGTCCACTGAGAAGGATCGATCTGACAACTGACCGCTGAAAGAAGGTATGAAAGATAATGTAACAGTGAAGTAATACAAGATAGCAAATCACAATACTGTTCCAGTATTAATGAGCAGCTTACAGACGAGACCAAAGAGAAAGTCACAGGTTGACTGTCATATGTGATAAACTTGTAGTAGTTTGTAAAATAAAGTTTGTTTTATTTAAAGATGCCTTTAGAGCACACTGATTTTTATCTTATCAACGGCTATCAGACATTAGTCATATGGTCATTCTGAATTTATTTAGAGGAAACCTGCTGCCGCCATAAAAGCCACTCTTTCAGACAAGCAGCAAGGTTTTTTTTTATATGCACCGTCCCACAGACAGAACAGCACACACCACACCTTTTGATGAACCAGTTGTGGACCATTGGTTGGTATGGAAAATAGCCCAAACTGTGTTGCAATTTGTAAAAAAAAATGAAAAATAAGCAATCTGGGAGTGTAATGAAACAGAACAAATGTAAAATATGATGGATCTCAGAATATGACACAATTTGCTACTTTAAGATATAGTTATAAATATTACATCACTTCCTCCCATAATGCATTTAAACACCAAGGAAATATCATTTTTAAGATTGTCTTCAATTGTCAAGAATACCTTTAATATTTTAAGTGTGGTAGAATATCTTACCTGCCAGAGTTCCATGTTGATAGCATTGTTAAGCTGTTCAAGTCGTGTCTCAAGATGCATAGCTTGCGAATCAGGGTTGTTTAGGTTAATTGCGGTCTGCTGATGTTGGTGCTTGTTCACATGACCAAGATGAGTCCGCAGCTAAAAACAAATGAAAAGTCAATAACATCACATAACTATTAGTGACATAAAATATTTAAACATATGTAAGAAGAATAACAAAACAGCAATTACAATATTGAATACAAAAGAAAAAAATGTACGTCTTGACATCCAAATTACATACAAAATGCAAGCTAAAATATAAATGAAAATTTACAACTGAATTATGGAGTTAAATTTTACAAAAATTTTACGCAACAAATACTTACGTTATCACAAAGTTTTCTGAATTCAGTTTTTCTGCTATACTTCAAACAGAACCTGAATGCTGAAATTCACAAAATTAAATTTATATTAAACCTATACATGTAATTTTAAAACGTCATTACTTCTAAAATATATATTTCATCAATGTACAGAGACTAATAGGAAACAATTTAAAACTTGAACAATAATATAATCAAGGTTTCTAGAATACGGTAGCATGGAACACGTGAAATATCTCACTAGCATAATCTGCAAAAAAAACCGCAGTCCACGATTTCTGTTTCTGTCATAATATCACGAAGACTCCCGAATGGTTTCACTGCACCAAATATTCGTTTCGATAAATAAAATCTGACTATTATTAGCTTGGAATACATCAAATAGCTTGCTTGCGTAATCTGCTAAAAAAAGCAGACAAAGATTTCTGTTTCCAGCAAGATGTCATAACATCCTGAAGACTCCCGAATGACTTTCCTATAGAGATTGTTTTACTTACGGTCCAAATAAATAAACTTTTCTGTTCTTTTATCGTTAAAAATACAAATATTATAAGTAATTAATTTATCCATTGTTAACTATTACATTGAAGGTATTATTTTACTTTAGATTGTTAGTTTTTAGTCTTACTCCGACTGAGTTAGTCATCTGCAAAGTCAGTCTCAAATTGAGACAATCGGCAGTGAATCGCATGTGACAAATATGTAAATAAACTCTTATAGGTCGCCACCTGATAGATCTGTTGTGTTCTTTTGTTTATGAAAAGGGTGACACTAATCTTACAGAGAATTGGGGTGCAGACACAAGCATTTTTTGTAATAGATTTTTTAGAAAATCATGCAAAATTAGCAAGTCGATCCGATTGTCATGTTTGTTTTATTTTAACTTTGTAGTGTTAGGAGGTAGGGCTAGTGAATTTTTAAGTCGGGCTAGTGAATTTTTAAGTCGGGCTAGTGAATTTTGAAAATCACTGATCCCATGACTATAAGGTTTTTTTTTAGGAAACCATTACTATGAAAAAGTAAAGTTTTATTTATCGAAGCCTCTAGAGCACATTGATTTTAATCTTAACATCATCTATTGGACATCAAACATATGGTCATTCTGACATATTAATTTAGAGGAAACATGCTACCGCCACATAGGGTATTCTTTCCGATAAGCAGCAATGGTCTTTTGTATGCACTGTCCCACAGACAAGACAGCACATATCAGTCTTTGATAAATCAGTTGTGAACCACTGGTTGGAACAGAAAATAGACCAAACTGTAAATGGATCCACAGAGGAGGATTGATTCGATGACTGACAGCTTCACAGGTGGACATGCTACCGTTTGAGCTAGATCACGCTACCGTTTGCGCTAGATCACGCTACCGTTTGAGCTAGATCATGCTACCGTTTGAGCTAGATCATGCTACCGTTTGAGCTAGATCACGCTACCGTTTGAGCTACATCACACTACCGTTTGAGCTAGATCACGCTACCATTTGAGCTAGATCACGCTACCATTTGAGCTAGATCACGCTACCGTTTGAGCTACATCACGCTACCGTTTGAGGTAGATCCCGCTCCCCCATCACTATGAAATTTAGAAAAGGTTTAATTATGTCATGTCAACCTTGCTGTGCGATGTCCTGGTAGAGCCGCTCAACACGAGAGTTGTTACGAAGCAAGTCCAAACACTGCCGATACGACTCCCACAGGAACTTCACCCAGGGAGTGAGAATAGCTCGGTCAGTCCGGTCCTGTGCATCCTCCCCACTGACAGCCTTCAGCAACAACCTACAGATAAATATATACAAGTTAAAGACCAGTATCAATTTTCATCCTACCGTTTCACAAATTTGTAGACAATATCAGGCATATAATATCAAGGCTAACTTTGTGAAAGATGGTGAAAAGCAGATGGCAGATGAAGTCAAAGCATTACAGACTGCACATACATCGTCATTTTAATCAAAGCTTGTTTGCTCGCCAATAGAAAGTGTGTCATAAATAATTTCAAAATGCAAATTGTTCCACTTTTTAAAATGTTTTTGCTGACTACGAAAGGCACCTGCACTTGGAACTCCCCTTTATGTTCTCACTTTACATGTTTATACTGGATATGGGGAGTATAAATTTCAATGGACTCTGTGTTTGGATAGCCGTGACACCAAGATGTAAACTGATCATCCTAGACTGTTTTCCTGTAGACACCAGTACAGGGTTTCTCATGACACAGGAATCCTGCGTATTTGATGCAATATTTTACTAAAATACTCCTAAATAAAATATGTGCACGTCATGGTTGACGTAAAATATTTCCAACGTCAATCGATTTTAATTTTTTTAAATACACTTAAACCTATTATTAGAAGAAAAAACAATGGATATACATGCAGGCACTAATCTAGCTGGCGAAAGTATTTTTGGTCGAAAGTTCTCTCAAGTCACCGACTAGTTAGCAGTAGTGTGAAGTCGAAGTTGGCGTAATATTTCAGCCCTCGACATTAACGGTGGCCTGATAACCCCTTTTCAGGTCATCGGGCCAGTTCGGGTCAAAGGTTTTATAAAATACTGGCCAGACGTGCCATCAGATGTTAAATCATTGGGCTCAATTATGATAATATCAAACCCTGTCATTAATTCTCGACACCTCAAATAAACACAGTCGCATTTCTGGTTCCGCATCGTCGTCTGTTTTATTTGGAAAATTGTAAACATGCCGATAGTGTCGCAAATTCAATTACGCGCTAACTTATTTCCCATTTGGCTGTGAATACCGTACCGTAATGTATTCAACAAATTATTATCTCGAACATTACAATTCTTTTTATATTATTATACTGGTATTGTATGTTTATCTCCACATTTGTGAAGCATATGCCCTCTACCCCATTTCAAAATTATCCAGAATTACAGTCATATTAAATACTGCACTTTACAGTATTTAGGGCCAAGTTAAAAGTAAAGTCACACGATAAGCGACATTTTGTACTAACGTGGATTTCAGTTTTATTTGTTTTTACAAATACATATGTATAGGCCCATATGTGATTATTCAACAATAATTGTGAATTATATTCTTAATTAATCTCAACGGAATCTTGTATCTACTACTCTGAGTAAATACTATTTGTCTTTGTATCATTTGCATGTGTTCAATCGATACAATGTCTTAACGGAAATACATATAACACGGGTATAGTATGCTGAGAATATATAAATGAAACTATAACTGAAAGGAGTTTGGTAAATGATGCTCTTTTTATTATTTTCTTTTTATAAAAAGATAGTGAAAATGTAAAATGAGAGCTCGATCGCGAATGTTTTCAGCTGCAATAATATTTTCAGATACTGTATTTCTCGTGTTATCGGCTCCTATCAAATCGAATCAGCACATTTCGTTATTTTCCATTTCGCTCCGGCCGTTGGTGACATATTTTTTAATGACCTCTGCCACAGTTTTGGGTGCCTACTCTTTACTGCAGTAAAGGGGCAGTGTTTCGTTTTTGAAAATTGTTTAAAATTCTCAGTCTAAAGGCATCAACACCAAAACATAAGTCAAAAATAATCTGTAGCCTTGGAAAGGAAAAGAAAGATTCATGATGAATGTAAAACGTTTGAAGTGACCAAAGTGTGACACCCAATGGCCGATGTTTACTTTTGTGCTGGGAGGTGGGGGGTCCTTAAATAAATAACATGTAGAAGAAGATTGTTCCAGAAGATGGAGTTGGCTTGATAAAGGAGAAAAGTCTACGGCATTGTTCAAGATCTGTTAATGTGAATGAAGGGCCAATAATTGGGGAGGGTGTGGGTGAGGTGGCAGACATGGGTGTAAATTCTGGGTGGTGGGGGACACATCCCACCATTTTTTGGATGGGGAGATGCCTATATAATTATCCCCCATCCACCCGCACACATTTTTTGCTTCATAAAATTGAAATTAAAATCTCTAAATAATAATCTTTGCCAGCATTTTTCTTTATTGTATCAATGTAACACTTAACCGTGTGGTCTTAGTCAAATATACCGAAGTACACATGGGTTCTATAATGGCGTCAGTTCTGGCGTGGGAGCAACAAACCCCCACTTTTTGGATGCTCTGCCCCCACCCTCCCCTTCAGGAAGTGCTTTTTGCCATTTTGTTCAGTATCGCTGTACAAATCTAATACACAAAATAAGTAATTGCTAATCAATTTACACTGATTAATCAAAATTTTGTGGGAGGGCCAGTAAGTTTTGTGGGGGACCAGAAACTTTTCAAATCCACTGGCCCCACGGGCCAGTGGTTCAAAAACCTTAGTGTCAACACCTGTATTTTGTTAAAGTAAAGTGAAAAACAAATCCCAATAACTAACGTCTGACAGTGACACCGATTTGTGATGCCAACCAAAACATCACTAACTAATCTTTACAAATAAGTAACAAATCTCACACGATGCGTGTTTATTGCCTCCTGTCAATGACAGGCTATTTCTGGTAATGCGGAACGGACTGTATCGAGCTTTGTTCGGTTACATAATATGAACATGAATTCCAGTTACTTTGCAAGAGATCCAGTTAAAAACGTGTTGCCTGTTGATTCAGTGCTAGTAGTTCGAAGCCGTTGGAGATTGGTCTGCATGCACAGTTTTGCTAAAATACGGACACCGAAATGCGATCTACTAATTAATTTTCAATAATTTCTAAGACAGTTGTTTTGATTGGTTGATTCTCTTATGGCTATTCTTTTGGAAACCGGATGCTTCTGCGAGAAATAATTATGTTGTGATTCTAGCAACTACAAAGATTACGCAGTTTCGATTCACTTTGGGGTATTGTTGTCAGTAGTAGATATATTCAATGGCATATCTATTCAAGTTATATGGTTGATTTTATTTATTGAATTATTAAATCTTAATTTTTTTTTAATGGAAAATGCAACAAGAACATGTTTTATATTCTCATCATTCTGTGTGCAAAACGGGTAGGGTAGACAATTAAAAATGGAGATAGATGATAGGGCTCAGGTTTCCCCACCAAATAAATAAACAAAACTAAAATTATTATTAAAAGAAAGTTTAATAGTTAAATATTTTTTTGTATATTTAAATATATAAAAATTAGTTTTTTAATCTCCCCTGAAAAAAGGGTCATAGGCCAACATGACAAAACAAATAAAATTTTGTTTTGGTGAGTTCACTTCTACTTTTATGAAACTTCTCCCATTTCTGATGGGGAGAAGTCACTTCTCCCACTTTTTCTATCATAGATTAGTGCCTGTACATGTATTAGTGTTACAGAGATAGAATAGTGTATAATGGATATAATATCTGCATGTAATATAAACAAGTTAGTTATTCAGATATTAATTATGTGATTGAAATAATATGCTTGACTCCCAAAATAAAATGATATTTTACTTTCAGGCTTGATCATTCCACAGGTTTATTATGCTACATATTTGCAGTTCAAATAAAAAAATTTATTTGGTGAATTTGTTACATGGTAAAGCTGGGCTGAATGTGTCTATATATGGTGTTTAAGTGTGGACAGAAGTTGTTAAAGAAACTGTAAAAAAAAATTGTTTTGAAGTTTTATAAGTAATATATTGATTTCTAAATCGGGGCCCTCACTAGTTTGAGAAGTTGCAGGGTACAACAGTGATGGTAGCCAGCGATCTTGTCAATTATAAAACAACATTTTTTTTTACCACAAACGAAAAGTAGGTGTATAAACTCATAAATTCACTTGCTTGTAATTAGCAGCTCAACATTACATCTGGTAAACCAAAACAATACCAGTGTCCCTGTAATTTAAGCCTCTATTGGATTGGTTGAATATTTGTCAGTATTAATTAATTCACAAATAGTTATATTTAGAAATTAACAAAACATTATTATTGATTGTTTAACGACACCCCCCCCCTCCATATAGGCCAAACCCCTTCCCTATTTTAAGAGTTAAAATGTCGGCAAGATGTCGTAATATTCCGAACATTGCCGAATGGCTTCCCTAAAGAGATTTGTTTTCTTCCGGTCAAAAACAAAACAAAAGTTTTTGTTCTTTTACCGTTAAAAATACAAGTATTCCATTGTTACACATTACTTTGAAGATAATGATTATTTTACTTGAGGTTGTCTGTTTTTAGTCTTACTCCGACTGAGTCAGTCATCCGCGAAGTGTGAGACAATCGGATCGCACGTGACATTTTTTGTAAATAATCTTGTAGTGGATGGAACATGATCAGTGCGTCATCGACCCGAAGTCATGGATCCGAGAGATCCACGAATTATAAAAATAAAGAAAAAGAGTTTCACTTAAAATAGGCTTAGCCAAATTTTTAGCCATAATCAGATTTGATTAGCCATATTTTGTAAAAATTACCCAATGACTAATTTGGCTACCGACAGCGCAAGCCCTGTGAATATAAAGGTAGTTACGTTTCTGGAGATGGAACATCAAGGTCATCAATGTCCACAACTGTCTGGTGTGACTGTTCCCGAGCTGCATCCGTTTTCTCCTCAGCCAAAGCAATGTATCTCCTCACCACCTCTACCAGCGACTGGATGTTTACCTACAACAGATGTAAAACATTTAGATGATGTCTGCCTACCGTTAATGCAAAACAGACTGAATGTTCGCCTACAGTTGATGCAAAACATTTTGACTTGATATTTACTTACAGTAGATGCAAAAGATTTAGAATGAATGTCATCTGTCCAGATGACTAGTACCATGAGGTCTTTTATATGCACCTTCCTATAAACAGGATGGCATATACCATCACTTTTGTTACAACAGCTCTGGACCATTAGCTGAAACTAGACCAGGGGGAATTTTAGGCTTGCTCCATATGATTTGCACAATCCCCCTCATGTGTCTCTCTGATCAAACAGCTGCCCTAGATAATATTTGTGTCACTTCTCCCCCGACATACTTCATTCCTTGTAGAGACATGTTCTTTTACCTGTTGAGATGTTCTTGTACTGACAAAACCATTCCTTGGTCCCTATACAGACTTGTTGCATTTACCTGTTGACATATATTTTTGTATTGTTAAATCACTTTCTTGACCCCTGTACAGACAAAAGTTCTTTTACCTATTGACATATGTTCTTGTACTGATAAAACCCTTCCTTGACACCCGTTCAGACTTGCTTGCATTTACCTGCTGACATATGTTCTTGTATTGATAAAGCCCTTCCTTGGCCACGTGACTTTTCCGGAGCTCAACGCACAACTCCAGATACATTTCCATGATTGGCTCATGTATCTTCTGCCATGTTCGATGTTTCTTGCTTTTGATGACATCGTAGAGGACATCAAGCGCACGCTGCTTTTTACCAACATCAATAAATTCTAAATGCAGAAAAATATAATAGGATGTTTAGAATACAAACATGCATCTAATTGAAATAAAATTTATGTGCAATCACAAATTATGTAAAATAAGCTGAGAAGCAGGTAAGGTTTGGGCCATTAAATCTAAAAGGCATTATGATTATCTGAGATTTTCCCATATGCTGCAATGTGTGCAACCTAGCATATGACATGCCACCAACAAAGTTCTACACACTTTAGCACAACAGTGATCTTAGGAAATATCGCAAATATTATTATTTTTTAAAGTTTATAAAACGTCAGACTATTGTAATATTCATTACTTACAAGAAGTTCAGAAATTAAATATGCCAATACACAATTACCATTTGCCCGTTTAAGGGCATTTTCAGGACGCTGAAAATATGTGGGCATTGTGTGATTACATCAAGACTCTTAAATATCAACGATTATTAGCAATAATGTAGCAGTGCGACAGCGTGATCTTTTCTAATCATTCACAGAACACGCGCACATGCAGCAAAGATGGCGGCGATCTTCCACATGGGATGTGACGTCATAAACCGTTATACTATATTCTGTTTGGTAAATAGTGATTGTCGTCCAAAGTAGTTTTATTTAACGACGCCTCCAGAGCACATTGATTTTTATGTTATCATCGGCTGTTGTACGTCAATCATATGGTCATTCTGACATAAGTATTTAGATGAAACTCGCTGCCGTCACATAAGCTACTCTTTCTCATAAGAAGCGAGTTTGTTTTCATATGCACCGTTCCACAGACAAGACAGCACATACCAGGACATTTGATGATTCAGTTGTGGACCACTATTTGGAACCGAAAATAGCCCAAACTGCAAATGGGTCCCCTGAGAAGGATCGACCCGACGACCGACCGGTTAACAGGTGGACACGTGATTTTGGTCCAGTTTTTATGATAAATCAACACCTGTAATTTAGGGGTTAGGCCATTTGTTATAACAAAGGTCGAGGTTTGTGCCGTCCTGTCTTTGAAAAGTGCATAATTATTTGCACTATGATATATCTCTTTCTGCTTATCGATAGATGTAGCTAACATGCAGCGGCTGCGGGTTTCCTCTTGTACTAACATTCATATCTGTCATTGTGAACACTGTCAGTGTATATTGACGGTACGTCATATTTTGTTGGATTGTCCTCACCTTCAGCCTGTTAGAAATAATGTGTTTGTTAATGTGGGTGTGGTGGAATCATTCCGTTTCCACCCACAGCTTATTATTAAGTTTTTAAAGGAGACCGAGTTTTATAGAAAATTAATTTTTTCATGGTCTTTGTTTCGTTAATATATTGTGTATACGTTTTGATATAATTGATTTCTTTGTATATATGTTTGGAAAAAATGTATAAATGTTTGAATTAACCATAGTGTGACCGCCAATAGCCGATGTTCACTTTTATGCTGATGGGTCGTTAAATAAATAAATAACTGTCCTAGACTGACAGATGAAGCCGAATTGTTTGCCTAGGAGAGCGTGTGTGAACCTTAATTGGATATAGATGTTAAACGTCACCTTTTAAAATAGATTCCTTCAATTTCCTTTTAAAATTTCTTTTTTTTTAATTATTATTATTTTTAGTTTTTTGGTACTGCAACTGCTGTGGTCAGAACGTATTCACGACAGACGTGTTTCACCAGTTTACTTGCTCGGATTACCCCCCCCCCCTCCCCCGTCCGTTTATGTCGAACAATATTTCTAAGCTCCAGCATATGTCGTCTACGCATCTCAAATTCTCATTATACTGTATACTAATTGTAAAACAACACCAGGTAATTCTGGCAGATATAAAAGTTCTTTCATTATGCTTACAGTATTCAAAGGTTCCTAACAGTCATAAAAAATATTTATGTAACAACACCATTGGGTTCCCTATTTTCGACAGAACTCTCTGGCGAAATCAATGCTGTACCCATAACAGGCAAGCTTGAACAATTTTCTGAGAAAAAAGAAAGAATGTAAAAGGTATCGCACGCCAGCGGACTTAACAAAGACTAGTTCTGTCGGTACATGTATTAGGTTCCTTCTTCTTGTCAAAGACTATATTTATCGCTCGCCGTATGCGTAGCTGACCCTCGCGGGCCTGGCTATATACACAGGTGCCGTGTATATTTAACACTGGATACATATGTATATTTTGCATAATGTAATTATTAAACCACTTGGCAGATAATACACTGTGGTGTATCCAGATATACTGTATGCATCCCTCTCAAAAATCGTATGTACCCAAGGCACAGATACAAGATTTTTGAAAGGGGTCGGGGGAGTGGGGGGAGGTGTCCCATTGTGATGAGTAATGGTTCATTATCACGCCATTCCAGTCGTAAAATGATTAAAAAAAAAAGGGTTCTGTCTTCTAGATCCCTTAAGGAGCTGCTACAGGGCTCACTGTACAACAAAGAACATTAAAAAATTTTTTTTTTTAAATTACAATAAAGCATGAGACTTTTTTTTAATTATTTTTTGTTTAATGTGCTATATATGTACAAATACTTGAACACCTTATAGTGTTTTAATTTCATATAAGAAGAAAAATAATACTTTTAAAATTGTTCTATATAAGCTTGGGTAAGGGAAGGGGGAGACATTTTCAGGGGTCAAAATATCCCCAGTAAAAAGTCTTTTAAAAATATCCAGTTTATTTAGGGCAGATGCTATTTTATACATTATTGCAGTGCCCCTCCCCTCCCCTGCATATTTTTTTAACAATAGGACTAGTATAGGTGCCCATTTTGAGGAACACCCCTCATGAAAATATCCCATTCACTCCTGATACACAAAAAACATTATTAAAATGATGGACCTATTTTAGTAGTCTGATTATTTGATTTCATATAATGAAAGGTCGGAGAATCATGTAATGTAGTCAGAGAATTAGACTTCTAGTCAACATAGTAATGAGATGTTTTAAGTGTTGAAAGATTAACCAGCATTCCAAGCTATTTTTCTTTTCCTGTTGTATGTTATTGTTCAGATACACATACATATTTCAATACATTATTGGAAATCAATGAATGACTGATCAATCCCTACATAAATTTTGTGCCACAGTACATGATTCTAGCCATTTTGAATTTGGTAATGACATCACACTAAATGTGAAAAATCTGGATATAAACATTAGCACAACATTTAAAGTTGTAGTTTTTTTTCTTTAGAAAAAGATATAGGATGATTTATTATATATAATTATGTGTTAATACGTATCATTTCGTAATGTTGTTTAAC